>JBCIKM010537985.1:0-18060 GCA_039654465.1 Melibe viridis | reverse complement strand
CTATCATCTTACTTTCCTCTGGGCTCCTCTATGACCCTCGTGTGTCGTGGGGCCCTAAAACCTCCAATAAACAAAAAACATCCTTTTGGTCATTGATTTCCCTCAAATCCGCCAGAAATGTTCTGACAATTTTATCAGTGGCTGTTTATAGGTCTGTACGTACACTGTTGGAAAAGTGCTGTCTGATTCTATCCAGGCTGACAACAGAATTGATTTTCTCAATGATGACTATGGTTATAGTGGTATGGTACATGTGAACGTGATATCTCTCACCAGTCCTTGCACACTTTCCTGAGTAATTGTTTTGGCTTTTGAGAAAAATCGTGGCACATGAATTTCCTTTTGAATAATATAAATGAATCACTCACAATTATTAATTCTCATGGGCTAATTATGGGGTACCTAACAATTAACACTTATTTTTAAAGAAAATGACTAAACCAAAAGTAGTTTCTTGATTCTGACTGGAGCGGTGATCAGGACAAACAAATGACTTAGAATGTTCTGCTTCGTGATCAAGGCACTGTGTGTTACTGTTACAATATTGGTTCTTATCAGTGTCGCCTATTTGAGCATTTTGAACTCAGGCAGAAATTGAAAAAAGTCAAACTCTTGAGCAAAACCTATGTAATAAAAGATGGAAAAGAAATAATTTTAATCATATATGAAATAAATGATGGAATTTTCAAATCAACCCTTTTACTTTTTTCAAATGAATGAATAAAGCTCTTATTTATTTTTAAAAATCCTCTTTTTTTCATCATATTGCTTTATTTTATCCTTTTTATAATTAGAGACAAGGTACTCTATATATAGTTTCTAGAAAAAAATTACAGAGCTGGGTTTGTTTTTAACTGTTCCCTTGTGTGATATTTTTATGGATAAATTACTTTTATATCCCGTTTGGTATACAGAATGGCATGTGATATTTGTTGTTTGACGTTGCTTACATGTGTAGTTATGATTGTGTTTTATTTGTGCACAACATTTTCCTTTAATCCTGTGTATTGTTTGTTACTTTACACAGATCAAAGCCATGTACGCTTTAGTACCCAGGGCTGTTGTCATCAAGTTCATTGAGATGTGTCCGACCTGCTCCAAGAGCCATATTATGATGGCAATGAAGAAGAGAATGAGCAACGAGAGACATCCCATGATCTCATCTGATCAACTGGCAGGGGTAACAATTGATTGTCACTTTTTGTTTTCAACCCCTAGTACCCAATTACACACTTCTTTTCTGTCCTGGTCGCAGACAAGGTTGTCTCTCTATTCCAAACATTGTAACCTGCTTCACAGGCTGCTAGTAGATAAGATAAATTACTTTATTCATCCTCCAAAAATGAATAGTATCGGGATTTGTGCTACATGTTTGTTGTCTGCCAGGGACATAGTATCATGAACTGCTTAGAACATGGCGGTGACAGTGGAATGGTGCTTTATATAAATGTGGTATGTTATATTGATTATATTATTATTGGCTGTGGGGCTTTTCTGTTTCAAATTATCCATCCATTTGTCATCTTAACCCTTTTAGAACTTTGGAATTTGACCTCACAACTGCGCATGTGCAGGGTTTTCCAGTTTCTTTTTAATGATTCGCATATACAGATCATAAAAACACTGCTTTTGCATTCATTTTAAGACTGGTTCAAGCTGGTTGAGACTAATCACACTCTCCTCTTATTTCTTACTAAAATTTTATTTCTCTTTTTGTTCGGACCTCAACTGACCCCTGGCTGACTTAGAGTACATGACCTGTGTTTGTAGGTCACATAGCCTGACCCCCTTACTGTAGATATTCTTGTATCTCCTACTTCAAGATTATCATCTGCTCTTTTTTTCATTTTTCTTACACCCTCTATTACTATTATTACAGACTTATTATCCCAGATAAACTAGAACATGTAGTGAGAAAAAATAAAGACAAAAAGAAGTTCCCAATTTAAAAAATTCAATGAACAAAAATCTCATTTTTTAAAGATCAAAATTATTCTCATAACCAATTCCTGAAAGTGTGACTTTTTAAAAATCTTTTTCTTTTTCTCACCTTCACTCATCTCAAAATGATAGGAGCAAAATTCTTTTGCTGTGCAGAAGAGAGACCCCACAGAAGTAATTGATGCAGTATCATTTGAAACACAGGTAATATATTTACATGTATCAACTTGAAAAGGATAATTGTATCAATAAAAATGAAAGAGTGAGTGGTTAATATTTCAAGCTGACTGTCGACTCCAATTTTGTTGTTGTGGGAAAGGAATTGATTACATTTAATTCTTTTTAATCAGCTGTTCTTGATTTGCAGTCTGAAATGTTAGTATTTTATACATCTTATTTACTTCTTTTGAATGCTGTAAATCTTTTATTTTTATTTGAATCAGTGATGAAAAGATTTGAAAATAGAAAAGTTAAATATTTTCCCCCCCTTTTTTTTCTATTTTATGCAATACATGTTACAGCTGACAGTGACAGCATCAAATCCACTGGCAGTTGCCAGCAGTTCTCAGGAAGTGGCCAACGCTCTGAATGAGATCCTCTCCGGGAAACTGGGTGGCTCAGACATGGAGGCAGCCACCGTCACTATGGATGACAGTCCCACTCATAGTAACAGTATGCTCTTCTCTTGCCATCTGTGTAAAGAGGTTTTCAACAAGAAAAAGACCTTGCAGCACCATTTGCACAGTCACCAGGACTTCAAGCCCTCCGTCGTGAGTCTTCGAACTAGCCCAGTCTGGGCATATTTTAAATGGGAAATACTTGTTTTGGGTTGTTTTTTTTATCCTAGCACACTTAAATATCAGTTTTACTGTATGAAGTTTCCTATCATCATCATCATCATCATCATCATCATCATCATCATCATCATTACAGGCATGCTAGTCAACATTGGTCAAAATAACTTAAAATGCAACTGTTATTCTTCCCAACATGTACATGGATTAAAAACTATTTACTGCCATGTTGATAATAACCACTAGAGTATGCAGGCAGTTGGTGGGTGTCCCTGGTGGGCACTTCTACTTCTGTTTCTTATCTTTTACACTGAATCTATCGTCTTACTTTTGCCCCTTTTCTGTGATGTCCTGTTTTGTCTTGTTTGTAATTCAGTTTATTTTGTGCCTTTTGGTACATAACCACAGGGTCCCAAGTTAAACGTACTGTACTTTTGTACTCAAAGGGGGTTTAAAGATCCTGGGTCTTCCTGCACCTTTTTTTGTCATTGGAAATCGTCTCTCTTTGGTGTTGATATGTGTTTTGAATGATTATATTTATTTTTTAGTGTAAATCATCTCTCTGCTGTTTGTGATTTGATCTGTTCCCTCTTTTAACTAAGTCTATCATCTTGCTTTCCTCTGGGCTCCTCTATGATGCTCTTGTGTCGTGGGGCCCTTAAACCTCCAATAAACACTAAACAAAAACCACTAGACTATTCAGCCGTAGCTCCGCCCATTGAGGTCTGAGGTGAAACCTTGACAAACACCCTGGATCTTGGTCGGTGCAATGATGAATTCACAATGGCGTTACCAGTAAGGATATGCAAATTGCCAGATGATATTTCTATATCTTAATTGACCAGACCTACAACGCTCAGGCAGAGGCAAATGGGTAGACTGTAGAAAAGAACAATATGTAAACTGTCTTAGAATGTCACGAGACAAAAATATTCTGGAGATAGATAAACACCAGTGTGTATCAGAGCTTGTCAAAGCAAGAGAAGCCACATGGCAACTTTTTTCAAATCTGCCCAACATCCAAAGCTGATTTTTGATCCATATTGAGTTTAGTGGTTAATAAGAAGAGACAAGAAACCAATCTTAACATAATAACACACAGAAAACTGCATCCCTGTCATCATCGTCATCCATTATCATCATCATCATCATCATCATCATCATCATAATGATATTGAGGTACTTTAAGCAGATTGGTTATTCATCAATCCTTTCTCTTGTTTTCATATGGATAAAGCCTTTACAAAAGTCATCTCCATCATTGAAAAAAAGGAAGTTCAACATCGGGTTCAGTTCTCCCTTTGCTGGCAAACAGCGTAAAGGAGGCGTGGCCAGGAAGAAAGTGATTCTGGACGTGGACTCCAGTCCCATGGCTGCACAGGTACTCACATAGATGGCAGTCTTTGCTCTGAAGTCAAAGGCCAAGGTCTTGTACATTGATAAGATACTTCTCATGTCAACTTTCTTCATGAACTTGTACCTAATTGTGCAAATCGCAATCAGTTACACTTTTGCCATTTTTTTTTTTTTTCAGTCGACTTTTTATAAGGGCTTTATTTTTTCTCACATTATGTACTTTTTTACAAAAAATGATTATGATATGAAAATATGATAATATTTTATATTAAAATAAATTTAACTAAAGTGAAAATGAATTTGATCCTTACACCTCGGCAGGTTTTTGTAATTCATTATTATTTTATTTTTTTTTGCTGGAAAAGTTCACTAGATTTTAACTTTGTTTGTTTTGTCTTTTTAAATGACTTTTCTGGAGCTGCTTTACATAACTGAAGCTATTGAACTATACAGGGTTGCAGGATGGAAGGGGATAGTTTTTGTGTGATAACACGAAACAAGAGGAAAAAACATACACTGATATTTTCCAGTTCCCCTGTAATATATTACTATTATGTTCCCTTCCATCGATGTTTCTGTGTCCAGGCTATTATGCTGGCAGCATCCCGGCCAGACATTGACCTGATGGCCATCAACTGTGTCGTGGGTCGGGTCTCAGTCCTCAACGCCTGTGAAAACGCCCTGCGGGTCCTCAAAGCCTGTGGCAGGGAAGATGTGAGCTACTGTCATGTCTATTATCTAGTCAGGGTCACACCTCTAATCTTATTTTTAAATTTATTTATTTACAAAATTTGGTCAGAGAAATGAGTGTAAAACTTTTGATTGCTCAAAGAAACAAAGCAAGTCATGTCGCTTGACTATCAGCAAAAAAAGATTTTTTTTAGGTGTGTCTTTTAAAAAAAAAGTATTTTTAATGTTATAATTACAGTTGAATCCAGATAAAGTCACCTTGCTCCATATCTACTCTCACTTGAAGTCAACACTTGGCAGCAGTTGTTTTTTTTCCTTCTTTATCTTATTTTTGTTTCTGATGAAGTCAACGACTTTAGCATAAAACTCTTGAATTCAACACTGTGGGACTGAATGGGGGGTAAAATCCTTGGAAAAAAGGAAAAAAGGGTCTCTTCTATTTATACTACTGGTATACTCATGGCGTTTGCCTTCTGCTTATAAAAAAACACACCAAAACAAAACAAAATACCTGTGAAAGCAACAAGTGACTTAATATACAGTGATTCTATCACATATTTTTCATTCAAGAGTTTCAATTCTTTCAAATTGATAAAGTCAACCTTGCTAATAGTCAACACTTTTTATAGGTGTTGACTTTATCCAGATTCCACAGTATGTTCACACTCCCCTTTTCTTTATTAGTTAATCCTAACATTTCTTGAGTTTTTGCACTCTCCCTCTGGGACAGATCCTGTGGGGTAAAAAAAAACCCAAAAAAAATTCTTTCAATGTTTTTTTAATAATTCATTTATTTAAATATGTACACCTTGTGATGAATTATCTCCTGTGTGTGCTCAAGGTGCATGTGTGTCGCGGTGCTGAGAAGTCGTTGCTGGGTGTGGCAGGCAAAGAGAGCAACCTTCCCGGTGCAGCCTGGTCCACCAAGGTGGAGGGGCAGGTGCAGGCAGAGCACTCGGTCTCCTCCCTCATCCGGTGCGTCAACGAAAACCCAGGTGGGGGAGATATAGTTCTTCTGCAAGATTAGATAAGTTTATTTGCACATTGCTTTGGTTGCTCAAATGAGAAGCACACTATTTCAGTGTCAAAACTATGTTCCTTAGCCTCAGACCTTAGTCCTTCCTGTGCTGGTTAGCACATTGGACTAGCACGTCTCCACATCTGTCTGTCTTGTGCCAGTTCCTCTGCCTTTCTTCAGCGGACATGAAGGTTGTCAAGATTTTTTCTTATGGATTCTTCAGCTTTGGCCTCCCTCTTTTTCTCTTTCCCATTGGTTTCCAATTCATTGTAGGTTTTGTAAAATGTGTTTTGGTGTTTCAAGTTTCACAATGTTCACTCTATTCTCTATTGGTTAACTTAACATTTCCTCTCGACCCTTATACCCTTATCAATTGATCAAGGCCATTTCTTAGAATTCATTCAAGGAGTATGTATTTCACCTTAGAAGGTAAAACAATCCAGAATTTATAAATGATTAGAAAAGAATAAGGGTTTGGGTTTTTTGTTTTTTTTCTAATATCATCTTAAATGCTTAGATTTCCTCTGTAGGTGTTTTGAAGTTTTGTTTTTGATAAGATAGAAATCTATTCATAGTTGTAACATCATTTCTTTAACAGAATGGCTTTGATGGCTCTACATGTTTGTCGGTTGCTTGTTACCCTGATGGTTGCTTCATGTCAGCCTTGCCAAAGCCATTCTATGCATTCAGAGATTGTAGATTTCAATATTAAAATCTGTGTGGTTTATCCTTCATGGAACTTTATCTTTGAGAATTAATATTTTTTGTGTTATGTAATTCCTCAGATGTTCAATGGTTGGTTTAAGGACTGGTTAGAGATTATTTTAGTTTGCGGGGGTTGGTGGGTGTCCCTCGAGGGCACTTCTACTTGTGTTTCTTATCTTTTACACTGAATTAATCATCTTACTGTTTCCCCTTTTCTGTGATGTCCTGTTTGTTTTTGTGTTAGCAACTCATTGGTTATTCCTTATTTTATGCCTTCTGGTACATAACTGCAGGGTCACAAGTTGAACGTACTAATTAATTTTGTACATAAGGGAGTTTCAAGATCCTGGGTCTCCCTGGACCATTTTGCTGTCATGGTTTTGGCCACTTTTGTTTTTTGTCAGGAGAGATGATATTTTTTGTTATTGTAAATCATCTCACTGTGCTGTCAAAATGTGTTTTGAGAGATTTTCAAGGTTAATCATCTCTTTGCTGTTTGTGGTTTGATCTGTTCCCTCTTTCAACTAATTCTTTCATCTTTCCCCTGGGCTCCTCTATGACTCTTGTGTGTCAAGGGGCAATAAAATCAGTAATACACACAGAGTGTCAGAGATTAGTTTCTTCAAAAGTAAATGTGACTAATATTTCTTTTTTTTTTTCTTCTTTAATCGCAGGATCTTGACTTGTTTCATTTTGTGAGAATGCCATTATACCATCATGTTTGTTTTGGAATGGAATGTGTGTTGTGACAGCCTGTATATAGAATACCACAACCTCATGTCTCTCTGTAATATGTTTGGATTAAGTAGTTGGTGTTTTATCAGAGTTTTTTATTTTTGTTTTATTTCCCTCCCACCCCTGTAGGGGAGATTACCTTGGTGTGTGTTGGCCCACTCACCAACCTTGCCTTGGCCCTCAGACTCGACCCATTTGCAGCCAGTCACCTCAAGGACATCTACATTGTGGGAGGCAACATTGAAGGTGATCAATTTTCTTCCTTCTTCTTCCCAGCACTATTTCTTATCTGGAACTAAGTCTATGAAGAATAGAGTAGGAACTGGCCCTGGAAATAGATTACAATAAGAGAAAATGAGAGTCGAGCCGGGTAAACCAGTCGCAAGTCTCAAAATATTAAATTTTAATTGTGGTACTTTCTAAAACAACTAGAAAATGCTTAATATTGTGCTTTTTACCTCGTGAAATTATCTGTAATAGTGCTTGAGATATGAATGGTTAAGTTTGCGGAAGTAGGGGTTATCGAAACAGAGAAAAACAGCTTCAAAGATCGGATTGAGATTTTCCCAGAGGAACGCTAAAACAGATGAATAAATAAGTGCATATGCAAAAAAAAACTACATCAGAACTAATATATTTCTTTTCTCAGATAGATTTTTGATCTGACATTTAACTGATTTTTATTTAAAGTACTAAGCTTCTTGCCAACAAAAAGTAAATCTTTAAACGCCACTGTGGTCAAAGCAATATGTAAACAAGTCTCCGCTAGAAGCTGTGGGAGTTGCTAGAAGAAGTTAATTCTAGCTAAACATTTTTTAGTAGTTGACTAATGATAAAAAGACATTGTAAAAGAATGAGGGTTCCAAGACTCATTTGATCTGTATAAAGCCCATATAGCATAATGAGCATGCTCAAATGAATAGTTAATCTAGCTTTGATCGGCTTTTTCAGTACAATCGACCACAGCCATGTTTGTTGTGAATGAATGAAGCAGCCTTGGAAGCATGGGATTCGTTACAAATCAAAATAAAAGCACATATTTTCTTGCATTCTTTTTCGGAATCAAATATATGGGTAGAAAATACATGAAGTAAAGTATTTTTGCAGTAGAAATAGCATATTTCTTTCAATTTGTGCAATTTTAGGACTGTTTTTGCCCGATTTATTGAGGAATTTTGGTTTCTTTTGTCTTGCGGATTTAGGCAATGCGCACTAAGTACACATAGTTTTTCTTCACTTTGTTTTGTAGTGTATTAATAGACGTTCAATTTGATATGCGATTCAACGTGGACAAAGAATGATTGACCAGCGGGCAAGCCGTGTAATGGCTGCAGGTCAGTCGTGAAGAGGAATGAGTTACAGCGTTGCTAAAATGAATGAATTAAAGTATTTAGAGATGGAATTTTGTTCTAAAATTTTTTAAGGATGTAGATTAATGATAAAAGATTCAGGTTTTATGGAAAACAAAAAAATGTCAAAATCAAGATTTTTTATTTTAATTGGCTCTGGCTCAAAATCTACTTCTCCGACATGCGACTGGTTTTCCTGGCGCACTTCACATTTGATGGAGGTACAGAGCCGAGATGAGTCTAACCCATAGAAATAAAAAAAAAATCCCAAGAAGATGTGAAGTCATTTGGGGAGTGAATGAAATCCAGGGCCTGCCTTGGCACCCATTGCCAGGACTGTGAGCTTATTCTTTTGGTTATCCACACCACTTAGACTTGAATATATAAGTATTGCATTCCAGGAAAATAGACTTTTAAGTTGCACACAGTGAAACAGAGATGTAGTAGTGATAGGCCTGGAGAGATAATTTTCCAAGTGTCTACTTCCAGTAAGACTGGAATTTCCTTGTAGCAAGCTAGAACCATGATACCTAGACATTTAACAACTACAGCTTTCAGCAATGAGAATCTAGGACTTAACTCATAATGCTTGCAAGAACGGACGCTCCGTTTCTAGCCATGCCCATCGTCAGTCGCATTGACGGAGCCATCATCGATCAAGTTGTAGCTACATTTAAGAATCCAATCCAACATGTCCTTTCTAAAATCAATTATTGTTAATAATATTAACGGAAGTGTCTTTCACATGAACCGTTTTCATCGAAGTTTGGGTCATTTTGTGTATTTTGAGCGAAAATACATCGATTCGTTGGTTAGTTGTGTCAAGAGTACAGTCTAGACTGGACTGAGCACTGTTTTAGTTTCACTTTGCAATATAAAATGGCTGGCAATAAACATACAATTAGGCTTCCAAAGAGGTTTAGAAGTGTAAGGATGCGAGATTTTGTTGACCAGAGTAGTGAACTCGATCATGACAATTTGTTTGAATGCTGTGGATTTTTGTTTTTTCCACAAACTTATGTTACAAACACACAATTCACAAGCAAATTATTTACATCAAAACACAGTTACAATGCAACCACCTTTTTTCTCATTTACTAACATTTCTAACAGTACCAAAATGAATGATGTAGCTTGCATAGTCTTTGAGATATAAGTATTTGTAGTAGAGATGTCATTTTTTTCATAATCGAACCGAAAAAAGCTTGCGTCGGAGTTGGGAAACCCCCTGCAAGCAGAATGAGTTAACTGAAAATGGATTTTGTCTTACATTCATTTATCTTATTATTCTGTGTGTGTGTGTGTGTGTGTATGTGCCTGTGTGCCTTGCAGGGCAAGGGGACCTATCTGCCTGTGCCGAGCACAATTTCCTGTTTGACCCCGAGGCAGCACATATAGTCCTGCAGGAGATGCAGAACGCCTACATTTTGCCCTACGAAGTCAGCCAGAGACACAGCATTCCATTTGTAAGGACATACACAGTCATAGCACAAGCCAGGTTTTTGTGTGGTGTGCGTGTGTATGTGTGTGTGTGCTCTATCCATTCTGATCTTTTTCTGACTACAATAGAACACTGATACAAAGAACAGCTTTGGAGATTCCAGATTACTACTTTGTATCAGCTGTTCTTTATATCAGTCATAATTCATGTATTGACTCTTTAAAAAAGTTTCCTCAAAATCTATTCTTTATAACCATCTGTCCTTTATAAGAGTGTGCTGTATGAGCATGTTCCATGGTAGTAGTAAACACTATGTTAAGTTCTGTCCATGGGTTCCTCATCAGTGAGTCCCAAACCCCTGTGGGGCTGCAAAGCCTTGATGGTGAGAGGGCTTGTCTTACAAAACCGTGGCTTTCCTTCTCAGAAAATGCAGGTCAAGTGAAGCCACTGGTAGTAACTTGTAAGCTCTTATTAAGGGATTGTGTGGTTTTCAAACATTTGGCTGAGGGGCCACAAGTGTCAAAAGTTATGGACTCCCTCACCTAGATAGTCGAGTAGTCTGGCCTTCTTGCTGAATACACTCTTTCCTCAGAGTAGTTCTGAATACAGTAGAACACTGATTCTGATATTAAGGTACATTCCAAGCAACTGCTTTGTATCAGTAGTTCTTTATATTAGTTAGTCCCAACCGGCCTGACTGGCTGGTGAAAAGTCGGTTTTCCAGTGTAAATGGTTGAATTTCGAACTCAATTTTTTTTTTATATTTACAGTGACGTTTTATCATGTAAACTGTGCCTTTAATTTAACTTCAATCATTAATTGTTTAGTAAAAACGCATTTGAAAAAGTGAGGTTTTGCCAATTTTTGCGCAGGGTTGCGCGACCAAAATCCCGCCCCCCCCCCCCCGAGTTCAAAAGGAGCTGGACTGGGGAGGATTTTGTTCCAATCAAGTTTCGGTATCAAACAAAGGCTTAGAAATAGACGCAAATGCAGATGTAAAAAAAAAAGATCTTTATGGTCATTATATAGGCAAAAAATCAGTTTGAAAACTTTATGGCCGGAAAAAAAAAAAAAGCAATCTCTGCATTGGATCCAAGATTTTTTTACATCTCCATTTAGCTCAATTCTTCTTCTCTATAGTATGACAAAACTAAGGTCATAGCTGTTTCCAGCGCAATGCCGCGAAGCAAAATGTGCAGCGCCTCGCAGTTACTTTTGCTCCCCCTCAGTTGTGAGAGAAAGCTTCAGTGATGGCGACTGTCGAACCTGACCCCCACAACTCTGTTATAACGATGAAAGCAGACAAAAACTGATGAATAATGTACAAGAATTGTTTGGTGAGTAGCCTTATCATCTAATTTTTGCAATTGAAAATGTTAATTTTTAAATAGAAATGGATATCTATAAATTCTTTGATTATTTTGGACTGGTTTGTGAAGGTGAGTTTCACTCTGTGTCTTGACAGAGAAGACATCAAGAAGAAAGGGCAGTGTATTTAATTTCAAAGCGAGTTTTACCTGTACAATAGTATTTTATGATAAATGTATGACTAAACATTAAGATTATTGTTTATTTTGACAATGAACAGTTAAATGTTCTGCATTTTATTCAGTTGAATTGGAGCAAACCGGTATGATTTTTTTTCAAAATGGCAGCTGATTGCTTGATGGGATCTTGTTTATCTTAGAAGCTTCGTCTTGTCTAGTTAAATGCAAGTGGCAAATTTGATTGTGTTCAAGATATTGATTTATTTAAATTCTCAGGATTATGATATCTTTTTCTTATAGTCACTGGACCCTGCACTATGATCTTAACTTGTTATCACTTTTATCCCTCAGATCCAACCCTTTATGAAGGGCTACGAGATTCCTTTCTAAGCAAAGGAAAAGGCCTCTGCCCCAACCTGCCTGAAATTCCCCGCACATATTTGCTGCTGCTGATGCTGCAATCCTCACGAATTGAAGGACAGCGTAGTGTCCAGAATTTGACCACTTGGCTTATTAAGCTTTTTCCAAATCTGGCGCTCCCTTATGACAGAATTGGGAAAAAAATAGACCGGATCATGTTCAAGTGTTCATTCCTTGTAGGTATTCCCTTGAGAGAGTATCTTTTCACTGCATTGGAGATGGATTTTATTTCACCTGTCCTTGACTCATTGGGACTGGATCGTAAAAATATATATGATCCAGAAGCATAGAAAGAAAAACTCAGTGCTGTGAAGAATTTGATGATTGTTAAATTAGAACATTTTGTGAAGAGAGAGGGACCAAAGCCTAATTTTTTGTTTCAGTGGATTTGTGTGTTTCATGGTTTACCACAAAATTCTTTTAACTTTGAAAAGTGCCGCAAGAAAGTGAAATCAACAATGACTGTTTATTCCTCATGTTGAAGAAAGGAAAAAACTCTGACAATATGAATTCTTTTTTGAATGAGGAATTCGCTTTTTCTGAGGATGATAATGAGAACAATCTGAAGGCACCAAAAAAAACAACAAACCCCAACACCAAAGGACTGTGAATGTGCTTCTAGAATACTATTCTTTCAGAAAGAAAATTTAGTGTTACAAAAAACAGATAGCCCTTCAAGAGAAATTGGAGCAAAGTGCTATTCTTTTGGAAATTAGTGAAGACAGAGTGGAGCAACTGACTGATGAAAAGGTTGTGTTGGAGGGATGTGTTTTGGAAAGATAAAAGGCTTCCTGTGACTGAAAATGTAAAGACATTGAGGCGCAGTTTAGCTTTGCTAAAACAATATTTGAAAAGACAGTCAGGGGTTATTTCTACTCTTAGAAAAAAAACTCATTAGTGAGCAAAAAGTGAGCTGCAAATTAAAGAAAACCAAAAAGTCACTGGAGTCAAATAACCTGTTTCCTCTAAGGAGTTCTTTGAAGTGGATGGGTGTGATGACAAATTTAATGTAAGGTTGAAGGGGGAAAGCCTCAATAATGCATTTTCAGATTATGTGAGGGAGACTTGTATTGCCTTGCAAAGCCTCACAATGTCAGCAAAGTTATTGATCTTGTTGCTCAAGGTGTTTTTGGTCACACTTTTGATAGTAAAGAATTGCCATCCAAATCTTCTTCAATAAGATTTTGTGATGAGGGCCATGTTATTAGTAATATGCAAGTCATCAAAAAAGTGTTGGAATCCTCAGATTCCCTTCATGCAGATGGTACATTAAAGGATTTAAAAAAAAAATTGTTAGTCATCAGCTTACAACTTCGAATGGGGATACGCTGTTTTGGGGGGTTTTGCCTGTGGCCTCTGAGGATTCCAACACTTTTCTTGACTTGACATTGAATTTGTTTGTTAGATTGTCTAGTTGCCCTGTTGATATTTTGATGCAACCCTCTGAGGATATTTTGCAATTGGTTCTTAAAAAGATTACCAGTACTATGACAGATCGTGCTGCATGTATGAAATTATTTGATAAAAAGCTTGAATCACACTTGAAATTAGAATTTGGGGAGACATTTAAAGTTCTTTTTCTGCATTGCAACACCCACTCTTTGCTGGGTTTGAGTGGTGCATGTGAAAAGGGACTTGTAGTCGCAGAGAAAGATGTGATGGAATCTGTTGGGGCTTCACTTAGTAGAGATAAAAACTCCTGTTTTGCCCATTTCAAGGAGTCAGAAAGTGCCACTGCTTGAACTATTTAAACGACTTGCGATATCCTTGGTCCACGTGGAGACCAAAAAAATGGTTGCCCCACTGACTGGTTGACCTTCTGTCCAAATTCAATGATACCAAGCTATAGATCCAACAGATATAATTATTTCTTTTCAGCTTTGGCTGCTATGATTTATCATTATTCAAAGGTGAAGTTGTTTTTCAAATCTGGGATATTGCCTGCAACTATTAACCTAAAGATTGCTCTAGATGATTTTGATGATGACGTTCTGATGAGCTTTGTCACAGCTCTTTTTTCTATTTGAAAGTGTCTGGCCCGTTTTGGCAGGTAGTGAATAGTAAGGTCAAGTATTTCATTTTTCACAAATTTGTTCAAAGCATGTTGTCATGTTTGGAGAAACAGTCAATTGATTGCAATGAAATGTTGGATTCAAATTCCCTGCCATGGTATTATTAAGCCTTTTTTTATTCAGATTCAGAGGTTTCTGTGTCATTTGCTTCCGTCACAAGTTCATCTATTTATGATTTCTTGTCTTCTCAAAATTGTGATCTGGATATAGTCACCAAAGTTTTGAATTTTATGTGTAAGGAAGCTGTAATTGTAACTAAAAGAGAGCTTGTTGACTTTCTGGAGGAAAGTCCTTTCTCTGGGGATGTATCTCCTGATGTTATGATGGAAAGTCTTCATTATTGTCCTCTTAATAACCTGGTTGGTAAAAGCTCCTTTGGGGACTTAGATTATGATATTTCCAGACACAGAAATGCATTCCTTCACAATCGATCTTCCCTTCATGTTTTGAAAAGAAACAAAACTATTGATTATTGTCACCTGTGGAGAGAGAGATGATGTTTAAAGTAGTTAGGAAAGTTGTTCCAATTTTGAGAAAAAAAGCATAGAGATCAGGAGGAAAAACTTTGTTGTGATGTGAGAGAAAAGTTTGTATGTAACCAAAAAAAGAAGATTGAAACGGAACTTAATGATATTGCCAAGAATAGTAGGTTCTTAAAGCTTTACAGAACCACGGGGGACCTTGTGAAAGCTCAGCTGATCTAGAATTGTTGTTGGAGAGATTGAAAAATGAAGGAAAGTCTGAAAAAGAAATATGTGAGGCCTTGAAAACTGAAATACGATTTCAGAACATGACCGCTCGCAAAAGGTTACTCAAATTTGGTGAAAAGAGTGCTATGATTGAGTCTCTGTCTTCTTTTTTTGAAAACAGAAAAATGAAAAGGAGACTAGAACTAGAATTTGATTGAAGTATTTATGATGGGGTCTATTTTCAGCCAATGATTGATTGAATGTGGTTAATCAAGAAATTTCTTTTTAGATATATATTTATACATTTTTCTATCTTTCATTTGTTGTTAACATGAAGTAACCCTGAGAACTGAAATATGATTGATTTGATTGAAGTACAATGGTGGGGTCTTGGCAATGATTTAATCTGGGGAATCATCATAATTTATTTATTTATTTATTTTTTTTTTTTTTTTTTTTTGGGGGGGGGGGGGGGAGTGGAGGGAGCGGTTTTGTTTTGGTTGCTTAAATTTTATTCATTAATTATACTTACCATTGGATAACCCCATTACCTATATTCAGTTTCATTACCTAAGACTTGTTTTATATTTAATAAAGCTTTAGAATTGTGAATCGCTTTCATTTCATTTTTTTTCAAAGATCAGTTCTTGATGTATTTTGTGTCAACATGTTTTTTTTCCAAATGTTGTCTCGGATATTATGAAATATAACAATTTTTCATTGTAGATGACCGTAATTGTTATAGTTCATATTGTAAGACTTGAATTGCTGATTAATTTGATATCAAAATCATAGCTGTAGCTTCTAAGGTTCCCATTTTAAGGTTTTACAAACTTTGGGCAAAATGCTGAAATTTCGCTGCCTTTTTTCGTAACATGTGAAAATGGACATTTTTCAATATTTGGAGTCTCTGAAAAAGTATAAAGACAAGTTTCATCCCTTTGAAAAAAATTGGGTTTGATCTATAAGTTGTCAGCTCTCATTTCCTATTTTTTTTTCAAGGATCTCAGCCCTTAAGTTTTTCAATCACTCCATTCCAAAGGTCAGTATTTGGCCGGGTTGCAAAATATAGCTAAAAGGCACTAAAAATTCCAATCTTCAAAAGCTCATAACTTTTTTATTTATGAAGATAGTTAAACAAATTTGGCACCATATTAATCAGCAAGTCAAGTTCTATTGAATGAAACCATTACTAATGATATACTTTAAGATATGAAATTTTGGTTGGGACTACTTATCTATATCAGTCTGGATTTATGGATTGACTCTTTATAAAGTGCTTAAACATGTTCTTTATAACCATCAGCTCTTGAGTGTGCCCTACTGTACTGTACATCATATTGTATAGACAAGTTGTAGTACCTATAGGGATGAGTTGTGCCAGTCAGTTCATAATGAATAACTAGTAAGTGATAGCAGGGAGTCTTTTACTGAACCATTTTCACCTACAAGTGGACTGTGTAAATGTATTGTTTCATTTGGTATCAGAAGCAAAATGAATCCAATAGAATTTAAATATTAGTTGAATCAAAAGAGCTTGATGATTTGAAAGATAGTATATTGAGTATATTGTTAAGGTAAGGAGAAAATTAGGACAAGTTTTGTCTTGTATATGAAGTGAAGTGGATTTTCTATTCCAAATTTCTTGACTCCCCAGGAACATTTTGTCACCTGTCTCAACGTTGGGTCTGAGAAGTCCAATTTCCTCATCGAGTCCATGACCCAAGAGGAGCTGCAGCTGCAAACTGCAGGAGTGGTGGCACCTGAAGTGTTTGCTATTGCCATGGTGATCGACTCCACCATTATGCTGGAGAAGGAAAAGCTGTTTGCCACGGTAGAACTCAAGGGAGAGTACTCTCGTGGCCTCATGGTGGTGGATAAAAGGGGCCTGATGAACAAAACACCCAACGTCAACATTGTCAAGAATCTAGACCTTGGGAAGACGCAGGGACTCTTTGCTGCGATATTTAATTCTCCGGACGGCGAAGAGGTCGAATCTCCAACTTCTTCCCAAGGGCAGACCAGGGATAACTCTATACCAGTTTTATACAAACTGCCATCAGCTTAGGGGACCATCATCTCATTCAGTGCACAGCACACAACTGTACCTACCCACAGCCATGCTTTCATGTAAATACTGTATTAAAACATACTTCACTGTCAGTCTCCTCACTTTCCGCCTGTTTATTGATTTGCTTTGGAAATTATTCTGAAGGTGAGGTACCACTGACTGTGGTATTTAATGAGTAAACTGTTTTTTATTACAATAGAATTGAGTAGGTCCTTTGAACTACTGACTTCTTCTAGTTCTGGATTCCACTTAAACACATGCTTTAAAACTTTGATTGTTAAATCAAATTAACCTTTACCATACATTGACCATTTACTATGTGGTCCATATATTATGACCCATAAAGGGAACAGTGGCAACTATTACTGGTTATCATGACAATTTTTCAGTCAATGATTCGAGGTAAAGGCTTTGTCATTGAAATCATCCATAATCCTCTCCCTTTGTCATCACTTTCTTGCAGATCGAAAGTTATGAACCATACCGAGTTACATTTTGGCTCTTGTTTACATCATACATGGCTTGAAGAAAACTGAAAAAACATGATTTGTTTTTGTTAAAAAGCTAATTTTATTCAAAATTAGAAAGTTTGTATTGTGACATGAATTGCTATCAAGTGACTGATACGACAAATACACGTTGGACTTGAAACACATTCACAGATCGATATAACAGACAGTCAAATAAGGCATTTTGATATCATGCAATTTTAAGGATTCAATAAATTGTATCAGATCTACTTAGTTATTGTCAAGCTGTCCAATGTGGTAACTTTCTGGACGCTCAGAGAATTTCGTGGCAGAATGAATGGAACAATACAACTTGGGGAGACAGAGAAATCCACTGGGACTGGTTCAATTTCATTCCCTTCTTTCATAACAATTATCAGCATGTTAGAAACATTTGCTCTATTTTACTTTGTATCAATGAAAAAAAACATTATCTACACTAATACTAATACATTTTGGAAAAAAAAAATTCTAAAGTGAAGAGAGAATTCTTCAAATTTTAATCAAGATTTTCTTTCTGGCCAAATCTTAAGGATCTGGGGCGTAGGTATGCGAATACTTTTGAGAGTAAGCTCGAACAGCGATTTCTTCGTCAAACAACTGTTGACTGGGAACAAAAAGACAAAATTATCCTCCTATTTTACAATTTTATCTCTATCCATTTATTTGTTTGTTTGTTTATTTATTGGAGGTTTTAGGGCTCCATGACACACGAGGGTCATAGAGGAGCCCAGAGGAAAGTAAGATGATAGAATTAGTTAAAAGAGGGAACAGATCGAACCA
>JBCIKM010537874.1:0-18065 GCA_039654465.1 Melibe viridis | reverse complement strand
CAAACATTCCCCAGTTCACAGGGGCTACTGGTCTCAATCTTCCTGAGGAAACAACAAGGCCCATTGACATTTTTTTTCTTATGTTCCCTCCTGATGTGCTAGAAACAATTGTCAAAGAAACAAACCGTTATGCAGAATACATTATCACGACATGCAAACGACCTCACTCAAAGGATTCCTTTCCTAAAATGTGGAAGGATGTAAATGAAAATGACATGATTGGATTTCTCCTTCTGCTGATTCACATGTCTGCGGTAAAAAAAACATGAACTGAAAACATATTGGAGTACCGAGCCGTGCATCGCATCAGTTTTCGCTCCACAAATCATGCCAAGGAATCACTTCCTCTCCATCCTCAGAGCCTTTCATCTGAGCAATAATGAGACCTACCTTCCTCCTGACAACCCTGGCCATGATCCCTTGCACAAGATAAGATTCTTTTATGATCACCTGAGGAAAACCTTCCAAACTTTGTACATTCTTAAAAAAAAGTTGCACTCGACAAGGCGATGTGCCCCTGGAGGGGCCGGCTTAGATTCAAAGTATACATAAAAAACAAGCCCCATAAGTGGGGAATAAAGATTTATGAAGTATGTGAGTCTTCAAGCTCATTTGTTTTCAATTTTGAAGTTGAAGTATACTCAGGAGATAAGGAACTCAGCAACAAACCAACCAACGTTGTGCTTCGACTCTTGCAGCCCCTCATGGATAAAGGGTATTGGGTCTACTCCGACAGCTACTATACCTTCCCTGATCTACCTACTTCGTTTGACTCGAGAGAATAATCGGGGACCGTTTTCCCGATCTCTCATCTCACGCCTGAATCTCGTGTGTGTCCACCCAATCTTTGATTGACTGGGTGAAATTATGAATTTCTTCGTAGCCGCCCTCTAGCCTCGTTACCCTGATTTGGTTTCTCAGCTCGTAGGCAGGGGAACCATGTTTGTTGGAACAGTTAAAAAGAATAGAAGAGGTTTGCCCAAGGATTTGATGCAGCAGGACCTGAGGTGAGGTGAATCGGCATTCCGCAGAAAGGATTCTAATTCTATCGTTTCTCTGAAGTGGAAGGACAAGAGAGAAGTAACCCTCCTCTCTACTGCACATGACCCTCGTCTCACTCAGATTGTCACAACCAAATCTGGAACTGCTGTCAAACCGACTATTGTGGCTGATTACACCAACCACATGTCTGGTGTGGATCAGAGCGATCAGTTCCTGGCCTACGTCCCCCTCGCTCGGCGCTCACTAAAGTGGTGGCAAAAATTGTTTTTGCACCTAATGACATTTCCCATTACCCAAAGTGCTATCTTGTATAAAAAACTTCAAATGTCTAAAGGTCCACCCCCATCTCACACTGAACCAATTCATTATCCAGCTAATGAAGAAACTAACACAAAGATACATGAATGAACAAGTAGTTCTAAATCCTGCACCCACTAGTGGACATAATGTCAACACAGCAAGACTCCGCAGGACAGTGGATAGGCACTTCCCATGTTCTATACCATCTTCTGGGAGTTCAAGGAAAACCAGAAGGCGCTGCAAAGCGTGCCTTGAAACCCAGAGAGCCACAAACCCTGGTGTGAAGAATCCTCAAGGAACAATGACAGCGGTTATGTGCAAGAAATGTGATGTCCCTTTGTGTCTAGATGTTTGCTTCGAAAAATATCACACTAAAGATTTGTATTGCGAATGAGTGAGTGCACAGTTTTCTCAGTTCTACAAGTCTGTTGTATTTATCCTTTTGCTTTTGTTGTGTCATTCTGTCCTTATATCCTCATGAGAAACATGATTATGATTGAACACTGTTGTCCGCCCCCAATTATTTTAGTATGTAAATTTGGATCAATGTTTGAATTGGAATATAAGATTTTTTTCCTCTGTAAGAGGGGCCGATATCTACCCCCATTAAAAAAAAACACTTTAGAAAAATACCTGTGGGTGAAAAAAATTATTAATTTTTTTTTGTTGCAAACAATGGTTATTTGGTGAATGGATTTTTTTTGGATTATAAAGGGGTTTTAATAAAATATTGACCTTACAAATACCTAAAAAGCAATAAAAAGTAATGCCTGGTGTTGAAATCTACCTTGATGTAGGAATAGAGTGTTGCAAACTGTGTTTGTGTTCCATTGTATTATGGATCAATAGAAAATAGCCCTGTATCAATTTGAATGATTATAAGAATAATAAGATCCATTATTGATCTTGCAATGCAATAATCTTGTGAATTCATATTTTTTCATTCACCATCTTTCAGTTATGATGGAGATATCGAGGCTACTGAATACAGGCCTGGATGAAGAAACAATGGCAATTTGTATCAGGCTCTGTGAAAATGGCGTCAACCCAGAAACCCTGGCTCTGATCATTCGAGAACTGAAAAGAGAATCTTCACAACTGGTCAGTGAATTTTTAATATTTTTTTGGGAAAGTGTCTTTTGTCCCTCTTTCTTTTTTTTTTTCAAAAAGTGTGTGTGATGGTGGTTGGGGGGGGGGGGGGATGGAGCAGAGTGTCAAATTATTGTTTATAGTGCTGTGAAACAGTCTGGACTTAAACTCTTCATATTGCACTATGGAGAGCAACTCATAAAATCGCAAAATAAACTGTATCGTGCTATTTTTGAAAAGTTGTCACATGATGTTTAAAAAAACAATTAAAAACAAAAACAACCCATCCTACTACAGTGATAGACAATGAAAACCATGCTGAATCATAGGAAATCAGATTTATAATGTAAGGCTCTGTAAGGGATGTCACTGTCAATTTAATTCGTATTGAAGTGCATTCCAAATCAGTAACTGGTTTCAACCTGAAAACGAATCAATGGAGGATTATGGTTTCTGCTGAAGTGACTCTTCCCTATTGTTTTGGAATGCACCCCTGTTTTTTGCATGGAGTAATCTCCCTCTCATCAGTGTTCATGCACTCAAGCACAATTCTTTTTGACAACTTTCAGACCATGAAATGAAAGTTTGTGGTTGTTATCACTATTACTACCGAATACTGCTGTTTTACAAAAATTAATTTGTAGGTTTGTGAACAACATCATAGCTGATGAGGAACCATTGAAAAAGAGAAATGTAGTGCAATTTGCAATGTTTAAGAACTGAAAATACAGAGCCATGAACCTGAATGATTAAATTCTGCCTTGCTGGAGCACACCACGCGTCTAATACCAAGAGTAAGAATTTGATAGTTTGGTGTTCTGAATAGAGGCAGAGACATAAAATTGAAACAGTCGGAAAAGAAGATTGAGACTCTATCTAGTGATGAGAAATATGATGAGCTGAGAATGTGGTGACCATGAAGCGAGGGAGGGGTCATCATTTCATCAATCATTGATCAATGCCATTTAGACATGATGTCTGACACAGGAATTCCTGTGGTACTGTAGTTTATTAATCCTACTGGCCTGCAGCTTCTCAGGGTTTCCTTCATTATGTCATTCTCAGTTAGCTAAAGCATTATGATTATTTCCACCAATCCTTCATTCATTCATTCCTCCTCCTCTTTTCCCTATTTGTCTCTCTCAGCTCCACATTTGTTCCTCAGGATTTAAAATTATAAACAGTTTAATTTCAAAATGAGAGCCTTTTTCTTCATTTACAAGTTTCTTTCCTTTTTTTTTCTGGCAGGCTGCAGAATCTAGTGACAACACAACACCGGGTCCATTCAGCTGATGGTGCTGCTCTTTTGCTTTTGTATTTTGTGAAGAGACAATCCTCCCAAAATTGATGTCAAAAGCCAAAGAAGAGTTTGTTAGACTACATGTTTTTTTCTTCTATGTCTGTTATCAATATGATGGCACAGGCAAGAATGTGGATGACTGACCTGATACTCTCCTCACAGAATGGACTTGATTATTTTACGTGATGCACAGCAGAGCCTGGTTTCCTTTTGTGAAAAGTGTTTCTGACTGCTTCACCTTCAACACAGAATCCTAATTCGTTCATTAAAATTCGCGGGAAACCTGACTATAATGAAAATAAAACCAGCGTTTAACCAGTAACCTACTTACAACAGTCAAACATAATACATTTCACTACCTACCTACTTATTAGTCTGGTTCTCATCACAATCTTTTTGGCATTATTTGTCCTCATTACCGATTTCTTAGGTTGTTTGCCTCATCACCTTAATGAAAGTTAATGATCTGTATCTGTATATGATGTTTGAAATTGTGTTATTTTGTAGCAATGGGTCTTGGAGAGATTGTTTTCTTTTAAAATCGTTCACATTCTTGCACTTGTTCCATCCACATGCAGTCTGAGGGCCAAAAGAATTTTTTTTCCTGTTGAGCTGCGGTTTATTATGTATAAGTAAGTACATGTAATGCTTTTTTGTCAGAATGTTTCTAGCGCTGTTTGAAGTTGATGTCCAAATCTGTGGGGGTCACAGATGAGAGACCATTAATAACTTTGAAGGTTATCAGGCATTGCGACTCCCTTCTTAATTTTCCTTTAGACTTTGCCATTTCAGGTTGTTTATCATTGCTGTTAACGCTCTTTGTTGTTCGATAATCATTGATCATAAATCTGACAGCCCTCCTTTGAACTTTTTTGAGACATTAGAAAATGTCTTTCTGTCACTGTCAGTCCTAGGTCCCAATCTGTGCTCACGCACTCCACTGCTAAATGTTTTCTGGTAAGTTTCAATGATGATTGTCACTGTCACTGGAGTCACCTCATTGACTTTCTCACCACAGCACACTCAAACTTTTAGTGGCGTGGCATCCATGATGATTGGCCCTTTTTCTATTTCTGCCTTTGGTTTTAACTTAAACTCCCATCTTACTATTACCTGTACTCTTTCTTGCGCTTTCTTTCAAAGAGTCGGCGGTTGGTTAGTAGTGGGCACATCTTCTTCTGTTTGTTTTCTTTTACACTGAAGGTATCATCTTACATTTTCCCCCTTTTCTTGTGTGTCCTGTTTTTCTTGTTTGGTTGTCAGTGGTTATCCCCATTTCATGCCTTTTGGTACATAACTCCAGGGTCACAAGTTAAACATTCTGCTGAGTATTTCAGTACACAAAGGTTGTTTAAAGATCCTGGGTCTTCATCTCTGTGAAATGACTACTTTGAGTAAAGATATTTTTCCCCTTTGTGTAAACTAAATCATCCCTCTGTACTGTGAATAAAGATTTTTTTCCCCCTCGATAAACTGTGTAAATCATCTTTGTTTGTTTATTAAAGGTTTTAGTTTTAGGGCCCCACAACACATAAGGGTCATCATAGAGGAGCCCAGAGGAAAGCAAGATGATAGAGTTAGTTCAGAGAGGGGTACAGATCAAACCATAAACAGCAAAGATGTAATTAACACTAAAAAATAGAAGTGGAAGAACCCACCAGGGGCCCCCAGCAACTGTCAGCCGCGGTTGAGGGGCTTTCACCTCCTACTGGCGCGCAGGGGACTTACTTGCATTTTTATTCCCTGGGTCCCTATGGCAGTAAATTCTCTTTCTATCAAACATCTCTGGTAGTGTACAGACTGTCTCTCTTTTAATCAATCTATCTTCTTTATTTTACTTTCCCCTGGATGCCTCTGTGTTGTGCTGCCCTAAAGACCAGCAGTAAGCAAGGAACATACAGTGGCAGAGATAGGTTTTTTCTTTTATTTTTATATAGTCCTGGTTGATTTGATGATACAGTAGAATTCACTAAACCGAAAGAAGCTAGACCGAAAATTTCCATAAACCGTAAAGAAATCGACCAATTTTACAAGTTTGTTCTTTGTCTTTGTATCTTTTTTGTACGATAAACAGAAATGCTTCAAAGCGCAACTGCCTTTGAACCGAAACAACTTGAAAGCGTCTTTCCTTTTGTTCCATCTTCTTCAATAATTCGGGAAGGGGGCCTAGCGTTCCCAGTAATCTTACATAACGCCGAGCTTGATCAAGAGTATGACTTTTGAGGTGAGGGAGAGGGGTGGAGTGGTAAGCAAACTTTGGTTGGCAACGCTTGGGCTTGACCGACACGGCACATCACACAAAAGACGATGGTAACAGGGGGGGGGGGGAGCGAAAGGGAAGGAATGATGTGGAGTTGGTGGTTGTAGAATCACGCAAGCAAGATGTTCTCGCTTGAGCGGTCTGCCTGCACACACTATACGAGTATGTGTGTGTGTGCTTGCTTTGTTTTATTCACTTTAGCATTAGCATTGACCATTAACAACACACTGTTTCATTTCCACTTTGTCTCTACGCATCATTCATCTAGTATCACAAATGAACGTTCGAATTCGATCTTGATAGTTACTGCCCTTGAAATACATCGAAAAAAAGTCAACTTGCTGTAAACCAAAATGCCTTTAAACCAAAATGATTTAGTAGGTCCCCAAAATTTCGGTTTAAAGGAATTCTACTGTATATTCTTTATACTTTTCATTGCCAACCTTTTTTTTTTTTTTAAACTCAGAGCAGTAGTAAAATACTTTACATAAAGTGATTGCTTAATAATGATTTCGACTTGTAATGCGCTGCTGAGCATTTGTAACAGATTTCAGGGCAATATAAATCACACATTATTGTTATTACTTTCACCTGATCCCTTAGGTAGTGGTGAACCCAATAACAATTAGCAAAGTTTTGTTGCATTAGGTAAAGATTCACTTCATTATAACCATTGCACCTCCTTGTAAATTGTCCTTAACATTGCCTGCATTTCATTGAGTATGATTGAGGTACAACCCAGGGAGATTCTCTATTCATAGAGTTTCATCCGCATTCTTTGTTGCACTATATAATGAGGTTTTGTTCTAGTTCTATGCATATGTGAGTTTGGGAATGGGATTTGATTTTTGTATTTAAATGGAAGCCCTGTGGTAATAAAAAATTTTTATTCTGTAGAAAAATCACAACAAATTTTTGTGCTTTATTTATCTGGTTCTTCATGGTTTGAAATTTTCAAAAGTATTTAAGTACAGAATGAGGAGAGATTTTTTAAATTTTCCAAGTCTCTAGTCTCTTTTTGGAGATGGATGTAAAGCTTGGAGGTTACCCTGTTTGTTGACAACATTGTCTCAGTCTAAAACATTGCAACGCGCCTAACAGTAGTAACAGGCTGCTTATATTGTCCATGTTATATGTTCGTTGTCTGTACTGTCAGGGATATGTAAAATGTCATTTATTGGTCGGATCTCTGTGTCTGCTGCAAAAATAAACAATAGCTGTCAGTATCAGTCATGACAGCATAATGTTACAGGAAGACCCAGGATCTTTTAACCCCCTTTGTGTACAAAAGTAGTCAGTACGTTTAATTTGTGACCCTGAAGTCATGAATTAAGGGATGACCACGGAGTTGAAAACAGGACATCACAGTACAGAAACGGGGGAAAAAGTAAGACTATAGATTCTGTGCTAAAGAAAATGAAGCAGAAGTACAAAAGCCCACCAGACTCCCACCAACTGCAGAATCGTAAACTTGTGACCCTGCACCCACCAATCACCTGCGCCTCATTATTAATTGTGCCATCAACACACCTTTGCTTACAGTACAGTCAATGCACCGCATCTTTTCATAAAGAAAGAAGTAATTGAGTGATATCTTGAAATCTAGTGAAAGTGTTGCTAACAAATTAATCTATGCTATTCAATTAATTGGTCTGGAAATATTTGAGGTTGTGGAACAAGATCACAAAAACATGACGCAAGAGAAAAGGAGAAGTATGTAGTAATACTAATAATACTGTCCAGTAATAAGACAATCTCACTTCGGTATGTATTAATATTGAAGACAAAAAACAAGAAGAAGAGCAAGGGCAGTTTGGTGGATGTCCCTTGTGAGCACTTCTACTTTTGTTTCTTTTCCCCCTTTTCTTGTGAGTCATGTTTTTATTTCATAGTTTTGGACCTTAAAAGCCTATAAACTTTCTTGGTGAAAAAAGGTTCTGAGCTTGTGTGGATGCCACCCTGCTGTGGGCCTAACTTTTCCTTTTGTTACTTATGACGCTCATTAAATTATACATAACATAGTATGTTGGTTGTAGACAACGTTGTCCCTCTGTTCGTTTGTTGTCTGCCAGAAATGTAATGGTATTATTGTAAAGTGCAGTAAGCACTTATATATGCTATCTATCATTATTATGACTGCATTGCCCTGTGGTAAATTGGCTCATTGATTTTTTTCAATGAGTAGATCCCACCAAGGCAACAGCAAGTATTGTTTGGCTTAAGATCGAGTAATATCCCTTGTATTTCTCATTATGCCACACAAGATTAGACACGGTGGACCGATCCTCTGCCTGTTTTCGTTTCTTGTAATCCAGAGTTCTTCTAGGCTCCTTGGAGCTGGGTCCTGACACTGCTTAGGTGGTATGAAGGAATAAGGATAACAGAACAATTAATGTCTGCATGCACAAGCATTGTGTTTAACCTTTGAGTCTCCAAACTTTAGCCCCTTGAATATCGCCTTGGGGCTGAAAAAAATTAAGTAAAATCATACTGAATGAATATTCAATCCAAGACAGCTGCAGGGTAAGCATGTATGGTTTATTCATAATAACACATTCTCAATCAAAAAAGTATTCTTGTGCACATTTGTAATTTGTAATAGATTATCATGTGTCTATACATGTACTGTGTATTATATATACAAACAAGAGTTGACAATGGGGAAATCAGAAGACTTTCATTTTTTATGGCTAAATTATATGACAAAATGGCTGCTCTTGGCATGTCCACCATGGCCTCTAGAGACAACTTCAACATCAACATTGTGAACAGGGAACACTGTCCATGGGTAAAAAAAAGAGTAAAACCTGTGAAAAGATCTCAGTACAATACTAAACTAGTTTTTAGTCTGGTACATATCAAAGGGTTGTTTTTGAGAAAAATATCTCCAAAATACAAACTTCTTTTGAAATGGCCAATGGCATTAGTAAGACCTATTGTTACAAGCAGTTAAAAAAAAAAATAAAATGATGGAGGTAAATGTGGGGTTTTCAAAACTTTCTGTGCATGATAGGTGGCTGAGAAAGCAAGAAGCCAACTAGCCCCCTCCCCCCCCCCCCCCTCCCCACAAACACACACAAGAAGAAACAAGCAAAACAAAAGTTTGTCAGTCTTACTACAGTGAATGTTTCCTTAACCTCTATATATCTATGCATGACTTTGATAACTTTACGACACTTGGTGAATAACTTCATTTGGGATCAAAACAGACAGAAATGGGACAAGTATTTAGTATTATGATATTGATTTTCAATGCATTTCGAGTTTTGCATAAATTAAACACTGTTACTGTTAGTTTGCTCTCCATGTGCTGCTATGCAAAAGTGGGAACATGATTTTTCTTTGTCTTTTATTAATTAAGTTACATCTTCATAATTTTCAACTTTTCAGCCTTTCATTTATGTTATAAAAAATTCAAAATAAACTCATTAATTATTATATTTTTTATCAATCAATTCTGAAAAGTTTTAATCATGCTAATTGCTTGGAGGAGAAAGAGAGAATGTATGCATGTGTATGTTTTGTTTTGTTATCATTATCCCTGCATACCACCTTAGCAGTGTCAAAGGAGCTGGGAAAAACCCTGGATCACAGGCAGATGATTAGCCCACTGTGCTTAATCTTGCATGGCATAATGAGCAATACATAAGAGGTATTACTCAATCTTAAGCCAGACAATAGTTGTTGCCTTTGGTGGTATCTGATCATTGAGAAAGAGCAATGAGCCGATTTACCACTTGGCGTGCATGTGTAGTGTATGCAATTTCAAAATAATTCAATTACATGACTCCTGCCATAAAAAACAAGACAAAACAAAACAACAAACCAACTTATACACACACACATATATGTACATGTACTCATTCACTCACACACAATGAAAGAATCAAGAAAGAAAGAATCGAGATAATGAATCTTATAAATATCTAGCATGGCGTATCTATAAGTATCCGAACAAAACAGTTTGAAATGTTTATATTGACCCATTCAACTGCTTTGATTTTGATGATATCAGCACCAGAGGGAGAAAGCAAGATGATAGGATTAGTAACAAAACACCAGTGAGATACATGACAAGGGAACGATTAAAAAAAAAAGAAAAGAAAAAGAAAAAGTTAATATCCAAACATATATTCTTTTAACTTGGACACGAGGCCGTGTTCTCTTTTGGGAGTTTGCCGGTCTTGCAGAACCTGAAGAAGAAATAACAATACTTCAGAAAGTGTATGTACTATATAAATCAAATCAGTGCAAGACAACTGGTTAAAGATTTAATCTTCTTTCTTAAGAGTTTTATGCAGTTTAAATAATATTAATAATGATATAATAATAATAATAATAATACACTTTACTAATCATTTCAGAGATTATTTACACGTGTCAGCATCAAAATCACATTAAATTATATATATTTGTTAATGGTACAAATTCAGGATAAAAAGTGAGTTATTTAAACCAACAGTCATAACATCACTGCATCTTCTCTCTCTCTCTCATAGTGACACACACACATACATGCATGAAGACACAAATACGTGTCTACTCTCCCTCCTCTCTCTTTTCTATTACGGCAGTTGCAGCATGGCCCTATAGATCCGTATTTATGTAGAATTAGTTCAAAGGGGAAATAGATCAAACCACAAACAGCAGAGAGATGATTAACACAAAAAATTGGCCTTTGTTATTTGAAATGTAAGAGGTTTTTTTTGTTCTTGCATTAAGCCCTTTGTTTTTTGTTGTTTCGTTGGGCTTTTTGTTGTTGTCATATAGCTTGGTGAAAAGTGTTATCCAGAGGTCACATAAATCTTGCATAATTTTAATTAAGGGTTTTGTCTTACTATTCCATTGTTTTCAATTTAAAAAGAATTTTTTTTTCATAATTCTGCAGGGCCAGGATATAGGCCTGTAATTTGCAGGTTGGTGTTTGTCTCTTTTTTTAAAGAGTGGTGTGACAAATGCCTCTTTCCAATGATCTGGTACATGGGCAGATGGCCCTGCTTTAAGATCAGGGTTAGCAGTGGTGTAATTTCAAATGCTAATTCCCTAATCAGTTTGCCTGGCAATGGATCTGGACCACTTACTTTACTTGGATTGCCATTGCTGAGAAGCTTGTATATCCCTTTTTTTTGTGTGAATTATCAGGTCGGGGATCGTGGGATGATTGTTACCTTCCTTTGTAGGAATATTGCTGGTGTCCTCATGTGAAAAGACAAGTAAACTGGTTGTTGAGTATGTAAGTCTTGCTCTTGCTCAAGCTTTCACTGTACCAGACCGGCTAACTTTTCACAAACCCAATCAGAAAGTAGGAAAAACAAGGGAGGGAAGTGAAGGCTTGGGAAGGGTACTACAGTGGTGACTGAGGTCAATCTGCCGTCGTTACTATTTTTTACTGTGGGAGGAAGGTGGTTAGACAGTCTGCACTAACAACTACCTGCAGGGGATCAACTCACACCACTCAAGGAGGAAAATGAAAGTGACAGCCTTAAGAAAGCATTTTGAGCTAAAGAGACAAGGAATTGGGACACCCCCCCCCACACACTCTTTTCATGGTATGGTTATGGTACTGATACAGCGCAGAGGGGTTGTCTTCTTCAAAGACTTGTGTAGGTAAAGACAAGGTGAATAATTTCAGAAATAAGTGGGGGAGGAAAATTCATTTAAGAAAAAAACAAAAAAAACAAATTCAGTCTGCAGATACCGAACAAGGGACAGTCCCAGAAAATATGGGACAGTTGGCAGGCCTGCTGTACATTGTACCATCTTTTTACAGGGACATGACTCCAGATGATTCCATCTGCTTACTTTTTATGAAGCTCCAAAATTGCTTCGGCTTTCCTTTCTGTTCATTAGTGAGCATTGTTGTCCAGGTAATCTTTGGAAATTACTGTGACATTTACGCTGTGACTCTTTCTTTAAGTTCCAAAAACATCCCAAACTTCTTATTAGTCTTCTTTGCTTTTTTATAGGCTCTGAACTTATCCATACCTGACTGAATCTCTGATGACATTCTGGATGGTACAAATTTCTTCATTAAAGAAAGGCATTTAGGGGCTTTTATTGACCTAACGTACCTCATAATCTGCCTTAGAGGCTGAGTAAGCTGCTGTAAGGGGTCGAATTGGGGTCAAGCCGGAGGACGTCTTGCTGAGCTCCTGGGAAGATTTAGGGGAGAGAATTGACTGGTTCTCTTTCTCTTCCATCACAGCCTAGACAAGGAGAGATAACAGCAAACGATGGCATAGTTTTAATCAGAGTTTTGTTTCCTAGGTATTTCTCACCTTCTGGGCTCCTAAAATGTCAGTGACATCATAAGAGGTATACAAAGAAGATAACTTCGCCTCTAACCAAGAAATTGACAAGAGAGAGATGATAAAAGACAAAGTAAAAAACCAACCAAATCCCCAAAAATCAAACTTAATGTATATTTTCAAGAATGAAAAATTGAGGTTCTGGTAGACTCTATCCACTCGTGATGACAAGAAATAATATAATCCCCACTTAAGACAAAAAACCCACTAACCCCTCCCCGCAACAAACCAACATCCACCCCCAGACACACACACACCTTCTCGATGCATGGAGTGACACCAATTTTCATGCAGCCAGCAAAGACCTTCCCGTCTTTGCTCAAAGCTTTCTTGGCTTGGATTTTGGACTGGTACTGAATATGCATCCAGTTGCATTCCGATGCCACCTGAGGAAGGGAAGGAAAAGGGGCAAGAAATGTGGTTTAAACATAATCAGCTGATAATAATTAAAATCATATACAAGGTGTCTCAAAAAAGAAAAACAACCAAGTGAATAGTTAACTAAAATATAAAAAAAAATCCTAGGCTTTGGTTATTAAAAGTTTAAGAATCAGCAAAGGAACGAGTCATACATCTATTAATAGGTAGACTTTCAATCATGCTCCAAAACCTTGCACTATATGAGGGTCAACCTCTCTCAAAAGTTTACAGCAACTTTCAGGATTGACATGACCTTTGCGAAATTATAGTAATTGAATTTTGCGAATAACACATTTTTGCAAATACGCTGACTTGTGATGTCTAGGGTGTAAAACTAATTATAATTATAGTCACTTCCAATGAAGTAAGAGTATTTTTAGCATTAAAAAAAAAAAATGATCGTGAACAATCTATAGCTTACCACATGTTTGAGAACAGTTCCATACTGGGCAAACTGTTGAAGAATAAATGATGACGCTCCTGGGAGAAATCTAAAAGACAAAGGGTGGTATTTTAAGTAAGAGATTAACACTTAACTCCTCAATTTACCAACAAACACACACACACATAAATTGATTCAAATTGTTTTCTGTCAACTGCAAGCTTAGACTTGTACTTGGTTCCTTCAAAGTTTTTTCTACCATTCTACTAAGAACAAGGAAAAATATATTCAATATTTCTAGGGTGATGTAAAAAATGCTTTCAATGCCCCAACTGCACAAAACTCTACAGATCAAATGAGGGTCTAGCTGCACACAGAAGAGCCTACTCACGGACTCACACCCAAGAAGCGCCTTCTCCAATACAAGTGGAATAAAATGGATCCTCACACAGTCATCATCGATATCGATGGACTGCCGATACAGATGTAAAAAATGGGACAGCAGGTATTCCAACATATTCCAGATGAATTGTCTGCATTTACTACACCCCTAAAACAAGTGTTCCTGAAAATGAATTACGATATTAGACACTTTTCACTCCTCCTTGAAGATCCTGAATCTTAAAGAGAAATTTTATTCTTACCCAAAGACTGTGACCCAGGTATCATCAAGGACATCCTCTGATCTTAGGTCACTAACAAGAGAGGGAAAGGAATAAGCAGTTATAAGCAATTAGAATAGCAACAAAAAAAAAAAGACTCATAACAAAGAAAAACACAAAAATCAAAAGTGTCAAATATAAAATTCTAACATCATTAAATCAATTAAACTTAATCCAAAATGGTCATCAAACATGCATAAAAGTTGTGAGAAATTTTTAAAATTAAACATACTCACAAAGATTGTGAAAAAGTAGCATTGGAGAATTTATGACAAAGAACCGATTAGAATCTATTACACAAACTTTTTGACATTCTAAAATGGTTGGCGGAGTTGTTGCTTAACATTGAGCTACCAATTTTAGCATAAATACTAAACCACATTTTTTATGTGCAGTACGCTGACTGTTAATATTTTCAATCTAAGTACTCCTTGCGGTGATGAAAAAGCCATTTGTTCCACAATATTTCAGTTCAAATTCAGCTTTCTTTACTTTCAACATTAGATCTAGCAATAGCCTTGACCTTCATTCACTGCGAGACATGGTGGTGCAGTAGTTAAGATGCTGGGCTCATAAACTGAAGAACATGGGTTCAATTCCTATCTGTTTTGGTAGGGCACTGAAAAGCACTGGACACACAGAATTGAATCCAATAACACAACGAGAACGAAGACAGTTGCCATCAAGACTGATTAATCCATTGCTTTTTTCCCTGTTGCATCAAACAATCCTTTTCAACCTGTCACAGACTCCTTTGCTGTCATTGCACCTAAATTAGCATTCCAGCTTTTCTTTGTGCTTTTCTTTTCCTTCTTTGATAACTTTATTCAGTCTTTGTTGCACCTTCTTTCTTTTTTTCTTAATCCTTCTCTTGGAAATTCTTATTCTTTTCATTCAATGGTATATTTATTTCCTTGGTAACCAAGGCTTGTTGTTTAATGGTCCTCTTTGTCACAATTTAGTCTTGATAGAATTGCACGTATGAAGTTACAATGGTGCAAAGTTCTTCCATGTCATAACAAGACTAAACTTCCACCTGATCCCAGACATGGTCTGTTTTTTTTTTTTGGTCGGTTTGACCGATATAAATTTTGTTTTGTAGTCTGGCTTCATGAGGATTATATCATGGTCTGAAGACTGCAAATGTAGGACTTAACAGCATTTCCTTGTTGGGCATGTCACATGTTGAAACAAAGGGGTCAAACGTGATGTGGTTGAAGTCAGCAGCATTTACAAAAATTGAATCCAGTGAGTTGATGGCGTATTATGCCACTCAAAACGGCCAAGGGAGGTGGGCCATGGGCACCTGGTGGAATATAGATAATATTAACAATGACTCACCCTTGTGTGAAAAATGGGTCAATCTGGGCTGGAGAGGCTGGCAGACCCTGGGCTGAAGCTGGACTCGATACAGTCATGTCACGCAATGCCCCTGGTGTGTGATGAAGTGCGCCTAGGTCGGGAAGAGGTAATAGTAAAATATAAGCAGCTACTCAGATTGTCAAAACCTTTGACATGGGACACTTTCAATGGCCAAAAGATAAACAAAACAGTAATTACTCGGGAAAGCCTGTTATAAATGTTCACCGCTAACAATCAAATACTTTTTCTTCTAACAAAGTTGAGGTGTGCTCTTACTAGGACAAAACTAGAAACTGTTATTTCCAGGGTTCCCCACCAAATCCTTGAAATGTTTTTCAAGACCTCAAATTTGTTCCCAAGACTTCCATCTGCTGGAAAAATGTACTTGCGGCTTAATGGACAGAATTTAACACATAATTTGTCTAATGCCACCTTCAATCCTTACTTTAAGAACTCATAGTGAAGACTACAAGGCATTTTTAAACTGTGCTCCAATTTATAATTGGAATAACTAAAAAAAATTAAGAAAGATAGAAAGCTCTGGTTTTCTGCTAAGCCAAGGTATTTATTGGCATTTTGTGTCATACCATTTGACGGGTGCACATATGGTTAATTTGCTATGACGTCACCTTTAGAACACCTGTAAAGCAAGTGGGGCGCCATCTAAATACAGGGTTTTCTATTATTATAACCCAAATTTAAATGAGAATAACATTAAATCAATGAACAGGTAGCTAAAAAATTCTTCGAATTTGCATAAATAATATGACATTGACGACAAGGGAAGCTTCAATAAAAACTGAATCAGAGCTCAATGTGCGCACCCGTTTTCTACCAGCATCTGCAGTTGTGCTCTTAGCCCTTCTGCAGCAGCATCCACTATAATAATAACAATTTGCCAACACACCTGGTGCACACAGTACCGGCCAATCAGTAATGAATTTCCTTTTGGCTAAGGTGGCATTGACGGTTCTCCGGCTACCCACGATATGTTGCGAGTGTCACTGATTTATTGTCTTCCGGACGCAATTGTGAGTTTCATGGGCAGTTGAAATGTCTTGACTGCGGAAGTTGAGCATCTTACTTGTCCCACTTTTCCCATATTTTCAAGACCAAATTTTTTCCCCCAACTGCATATTCCCAATTTTTTCTCACAAATAAAATTCATGACTTTTCAAGAATTCCCAACTTGGGAAGCCAAAGGACTTGCTAAGAAGATAGCTAAGGGGGGAAACTAGGAGTTAAAGATAAAAATCAAAACAACCAAAGAATCACAGAGAAGCATATCATAAGTAAGTGTACTGTGTTGGTGCCTGTTTTCTGTATGTAATTCCCCAAAATCTAATTCCATCATAGCTCATTGACAAAAAACTTAAATTGCTTTTATCAATGTATCCAGAAAAGCCTAAATTAAATTTTATCCCTGATTTTGTTTTTCAAAGAAGCATGTGTTCCTCTCTTGATAATTGGCATCCATAAAATTTATTAACAAGAGACAAAATCTTGCAAACACTCCTGCATCAGTATCCACTGAACATTATGGATCAGTTCAATTATTTTCTTCCTTTAAGAGGAGAAAAAGATTCACCTAGTGCAGGTGAACTGGAGAAATTTGTGGCCGGTCTCAGACTTGTTGATGACACATTAAGGCTCTGGTTGGCAGGGTACCCAAGCTGAGGAATAGATAATTTAATAAACACATACGTAAGAATGTTATATCCAATCTCAAGTGTTACTAGCGAGCCTTTCATATACCTAAACCAAGACTAAGAAGCCAATGAATTAACTTTACTTCAAAATATCAACAAGCGCAACTGGTCACAGTCAATATCTAGCATCAGTAAATTAAACTATTTTTAAATCCTCAAATATTACAATTCACATTTCAGTTAAAATTTAAGTTCTCATTACATATGACATGCTTTACCAACAGCCGTTTTTATTTCTGAAATTCAGACACTACCTATTCTCTAAGTATTATCTAGTAAGTCCCCATGCTGGGACATCATGTCAAATAAAAAGCTCAAAGCAAATATAAGTCAGTGGAAGTCAGTTGTTAACAGCCAGAAGGATGATGTTTTTACTATAGAAATTGTGATAGATTTAACACATCTGGTCTTTCCTCTTTCTGTCTTTAAGGAGTGTGATAAAAGCATACAAAACGGCACAGTTATTGTCACCAATATAATGGTGTTGTTACTGCCAAAAGAAAAGGAAAGGTATCTCTGGTCTGATAAAAAAAAAAAAAATGTACATTTATGCATTTGATTTTTTAATTTAGTCTAAGCAATGCTGTCTTTTCTGCAAATTTTTTAAATTATTTACATCCATTGATTCCTGTCTTGCCAAGGCAATGTTGGCAGCCTTGCAGTCCAAACTTTTGTTTTTAAAACAATTCTGGGAAAAGTCTCACATTAAAAAAATTCCTTCCTCACCTGAGAAGTTGATTGCTCCATTGAGGGTGGACTTGAATACAGACTCTTGATAGGAGGTCCTCCCATTCTTCCTCGAGCAGACTCTCTCCTACACAGACAATGTCAGACAGAAGGAAATGATGAAAAAAAAAAAAAATTTTTTCATGGAATATAAACCACTAAACTCCTGAAAACTTTGAAATTTGAGCTTCATAATTTACTGATGAATCAAGACAACTATGAGCATGATAAATGTATACTACAAAATGCAAATCCAGACACCTGTATGATTATAACAGCCTTCACATTAAAAATGTGTGATGGAATTTAGTATCTTGAAGATTATCAACAGATTAGTCTTAATGAAAACTGAAAGAATTATCATAAATCAGATCTGAATCAAATTAATGATTAAATGTCTATATTATAGAGTGTATACAGCTTTTTTACCAATACACTGAGATTTAAACTGCATTGATAGAATGAAACATCTTCTTCTTCTTCAATTATATCGACTGACTCAGTGGAACTGAGTATTACTGTCGATGCGAGCATAATTTAGACAC
>JBCIKM010537764.1:0-18074 GCA_039654465.1 Melibe viridis | reverse complement strand
CCCCCCCCCCCCCCCCCCCCCCCCCCCCCCCCCCCCCCCCCCCCCCCCCCCCCCCCCCCCCCCCCCCCACCCCCCCTATTAATAAAAACTATTTTGGGAACTGAGGAGTACAATGATAACAACAAAAAAGGGCACTTTTTTGTAACTTTATCACAGTTTTCAGTATTATATTTTTTAATTATTAACAAAAGCAAAAACAGTTACAAGATAAACTATTATTTCGGCCTTTCATTTCAGCATTTCTGATTTGATGGGTGACCAGACTCCCAATAAACAAAAACTTTATTCAGATTCAAACAGTCTTATCATATCTACAGCACAAAAGTAGATTTAATTGTTTGAAACTCATTATTAATGTGTAATTGCCCTAAACAGGTTAAATATTGAGAAAAGACTGGTTCAATTGGAATGGTTCATATCAAAATCAATATTGTTAACCTTTGGATTGATCCAGGTTTGTTGTAACATCCATTATTCAAGGGACAGGAAACATAATCCTCTGGTCCAGCCTAAGCCATATATATCTATTAATTCAAGACAAGAGTAAATTTAAAGAACGCATGTATGATAAGCATGATTATTTTTTCTTCTGAACGTGTACATAGGAAAGTAAAGCAGCTGAGCTTCCACATCGATGGAGTGAGAGGGGGAAAAAAAGTAAAATGAAAACGAAAGTAGATAAGTCTATCAAGCGAAAAGTTCAAATAGGGCCATGACGCTCAAGAATCTCTGATCGTGTTTGTTTCTCAATTCTTTTTCAGTCATTGATTTCAAACTAATTTGAGTGATCATCAGTTGTGATTGATTTTTTTTTTGACAATAAAAAGTATCATATTCATTTTGTGCTGATAAAAATCTTCACTTCGTAACTTAGATTGCTCTGCACAGTCAACTTCCTACTTAGAGCACCAACAGCGACGCATGATTTGACGAAATTTGAAGTGCTCACTGCTTTCTGTCAGAGAATTAAAAACATGCCTTCTTTCAAAGGTACACATCCTTTCTATCTCAAGTTATTTCTCTTTCTTTTAACTTCCACATTGGAAAGCTGAAATAAATGCATATCTTAAGCAACAAAAGTATTTTTTTGTGGATGCCGGCTCTTATCTACATTTTATTTATCCGGAGATACTCACAAAGATTAATTCTTTGTTTTTCGTTTTACATAGACTGCTTTGAATATTCTTCTTTGTAAATTCTTCTCCTTTTTTAAAAGTGGAAAATTGTCATTGGGGTCAGAATTTGTTTTCAGAGAGATTATCGATACATTTCTACTCTGTGAAGCCAACCTATGAGATTTGTCAATAAAAACAAAACAATGTAAAAATGGACTGCACCTTTATTTGGATCTCCTAGGCTAATTTACCATCATCATGCTGTGGTGCTCAACAGTTTTGATTTTTACTGACTCGACTTAAAGCCCTTCCACGGAATAGTCGTCTGGCTTTTCCACCCTAGCTGCTAGATGTTTCCAGTGATGCGCCTGGTGAATGACATGATCTACAATTTAGTCAGAATTAGGTCTATGTGGATAGGCCCCAAGGTTATATGCAAAAAGTATCTTTTATTTTATGGAAATCTTTAATTGTAAAAGTGTTTTGTACATAATTATACCTAGAAAGATTTTAAGCATAACAAATACTGTTTTTTTACAATACTGAGTCAAAGTGAGCATTTGCACTCTCTAGTGATGGGCTATAATACAATTCTCCTCTGGTATGGACACTGGAGTTGCAAGGTTTGTCCGTGGTTCCTATGGTTTCATTTGCAAATACTGCTTAGCCATTAACATTGTAAACGTTTAGTGCTGGAAAACACTGAAACGCTATTCTTGATATCAACTCTTTAGGGACTGAGCTCTCTCATTGATGAGATCCTTCATGGGAATTAGAAACAGCAGGCATTCACAGAAAAAAGGATCTCCCATTTCTCTCCTTGTAAAGAGAACTTAAAAATATTGCCCCAATAAAGTTTGCATCGAAGATCTTTGGCTCAAAGGTGATGATTTGTATCACTGTATGTACTTTATTTATTTATTTGTGTGTGTAAATCTCTACAGTGAATGTGAAGTGGGGAAAAGAGAAGTTTACCGATGTTGAATGTGACACAGATGAACCACCTGAGGTTTTCAAGGCACAGTTGTTTGCTCTTTCTGGTGTTCAGCCCTCACGTCAGAAAGTGATGATAACAGGTGCAATTTTGAAGGTAATAATGGAAAAAGAAAATGATTAGGGGTTATACATTTATTTTGCTGAATAATTTCAAATAGTGTGAAATGATGCCATAACAAGCTGCTATCACTTTCAACTGTTATTCTTTTAAAAAAAAAATATCTTGTATTGTGGAGAAAAACCTCTTGTTGGTAAAACAAAACAAAAAAAAACCCCAAAGCAATTCATTCTCTTTATATTTCAGTGCAGCTTAACAGGTTCCTCCCCCTCCCCAACTCTTTATTCAATCCTTTTATCTTACTGATACTGTTGCAATAATTAGTGGTCTATTTTTCTTTTTCAGGATGATGATTGGGGTCCAGCTAAAAATAAAATCAAAGAGGTAAGATGAGTGTGGTGATTTTTGTTTAAGTTATTAACAGAAAATAATAATGGAAATTTTGCCCCTGGTTCAGTTTTTATGTGCCCATACACTTACATACTAAAGATCACATATACTTGTGTTTGGGTTTTTTTTTTCACTCACCATGTTTGACGGAGTTGGAATAATTATTTTAATTTCAGTGTTTCATTTGGTCTTCAAATGTAGAGATTGTTGAAAAACAAGATAAATAAGACTATGCAGTTGTGCGCAATTAGTAGTAAATATCCACTTCTTTATGTCAGATGAATATTTTTTATAAATTGTGCACTATATCAATAATGTGGATATTGTGAAAAAGACGTTTTTACCCACAGCTTTCACAAAGTTATGAATTTCATTTCATACATCACTGTGAAATGTAATGTTGAATTAAACAACTGGTTTGTAAATGACTTGATTTTGTATGTTCATATGAAAGGTGATCAGGATTTTTAAAATGACTTAATTTTGTGCAGGGTGCAATGCTTTTGATGATGGGTTCAGCAAATGCATTGCCTGAAGCTCCGAAAGAGAAGACTGTGTTTGTTGAAGATCTCACAGAACAGCAGCTTGCATCTGCTGTAAGTTCGCAATTTTCTTTTTTTTTGTGTGTTAATGAATAGAAATTTTGTAAAAATGCCCTTACAATATCTTAAGTTATTGGGTTTTTTCCCCCTAGTTAATTCTTTTAATGAACAAGAAATTTTGAGTATGAATAAATTACCTTCTTAAGCAGTGAAAGACAACAATATGATAGAAGTTTCCTGTTCTTGACTCAAAGTGTCACAACGTTCATATCATTGCATGCTTTATTTCAGCTCGATGTTCCTCCAGGCTTGTCCAATTTAGGAAACACCTGCTACATGAATGCGACTGTCCAGTGCTTGAGAGCAGTGCCAGAGCTTAAGGAGGCTTTAAAAAAGTATGATGCAGAAACAGTATTGGCCTTTGTTGAAGTTACTCATGTTTGTGTCAACTTGTCTTCCCATAGTTTTGTTTAGTTGCCAAAGCTCATTTGGGTCTGAAGATTTTCTTTGCGGATATAATTTCATATTACCAGTAATATCCCTTGATGTAGTTTTTCTTTTACAAACCTGACTTTGAGCCTCCCTCTTTCAGGAAAAGTTTGATACTTTCTAACTTCATGACTAGGTATATTTGAGAACTGTCTTAAATCTTCACTGTACTTTAGTAGTAAATGTTATGTTTGTCTCTAGGTACTCAGGAAGTATGACAGTTGGTGGGGCAATAAATCCTGCAGACTCCATTACAGCTGGTAAGTACCAAATTGATGATTAGCTGAAAAGCATAGGTGTGCCAAAAAAGAAAGGGCTTTGGTGTCTTTTGTTGTTATGGTTAAACGCGACTGATGCAGAAAGACACCAAAATAAAGTTCAGTACATGATTAACTCTATACTCCAGCTCAGATCTTATCTAATAGTGACATATTAATACATATTAATAGCTATTCCCCCTCCACACTGAACATTGCTGGTTCAGAAAAGACAAAGCCAGTTCAAAGGTCATATAGATGAAACTTTGTGCTACTTCGATTATAACCTAGATTCTTTTCTTTATTAAGTTGCACCATTCTGCTTCATGTTTGAACATAGTTGAATCAAGTAGAGCACTATTTCCATATCAAATGGGACATTGTGGAATGTGACAATCGTTACAACAGGTCTCTTTTGTGACTTCTTTCAATGATTAAAATTTCCTGTCTACCGTGCTTCCAGTCTATTCTATGCGCCGCCAAGGTTACAGTATCATAATGGATCCAACTGAAAATGCTGGTGGCAGTTGGTAGGTGTGTGTCCTGATAGGCTCTTCTACCTCTGTTTAATATCCTTTGTATTGAAGCTTTATCTAGAGGTAACATGTAACTTATGAATGAATTCAAAGCTCATTTCATACTTACAGTTTGACTCTTTTTTTTGTTCCTTGTCATCACAATTGAACAAGCAATATCACCTTTGGTTTGGCAATTGTACACACTTGGATAGGCTCTGTGTCAATTCGGGCCAGTTAGTGTCCAAAACAGTGCTACCTTTTTCATGTTGGAGTGAGTTGTTACATTTAAAGTGACTTTGTCCCTATTTGTCAGTGTCACATTTGAAATGGCTATAACCATATTTGAGGGGTGAAATTTATATAACTCTGTGAAAATAGTGTGAATCCCACCAAACCTTTAGTCACCATGAAACAATGGACCAACTATGTCTTTTGAGTACAACATTCACTGAATGACTTTTAGGATTGTACGCCAATTATAAGAAAGTGATATGGTTTAAGTTCATGCATTTTCCTGTCTGCTAGCATTTTTCAAATTGAAATATAGCCAGTGGAATACCTCACAAAAGATAAACAAACACAGCTGCAGTTGCACTGGTATTATAATATAAGTAGGGAATCTTTTCATAATTTTCGTCTTCTTTTGTGTTGTAATCCTCTTCATCAACATTTTCATTCTCAGCATTGAGGGATTTGTATATGACCATGGACAGAACTTCCTCCTCAATTCCACCTATAATATTTTTACAAGTTTTGCACATGGTATTTCCAAGGTTTGCTGAGAAAGGGGAAAATGGAGTTTACCAGCAGCAGGTAATTTTGAGTTCTGAATCATTGCCTTTAAATCTTTACCCTTGAAGATGATTACATTACTAGAAGTAATTATTCAAACTGTGTTATAATGAAGTGCTACAAAATGCCCATTTTTTAGGTTAGTGGAATTTGGCTTATAGACTTAAACTTTTCAGACATTTTCTAAAATCTCAGACTTTTGTAGCAATGGAAAAAAGAGCTTTACATGGCAGCTGAAAAGAACCAAAATTTCATGTCTAAGTCCTGGGAGTTTATATTGAAAGGATTTTTTTTGCTAATGGGAATTTCCAGTACCTGTGGATTATGAGGGCGAGAGCTTCTATTCAGCAGAGCAGCTCCCGGGAAAGAAACAACAAATTTGACTGAAACCCATAGTGGCTGAATGGGGTTTATTGCCAGATTGATAGTTGAGTTGATGAGTGATTTCCTATATATATTTTAGTCCAAGGTTGAGACCAGTTTTGAGACTTTGACTTTTATCTTTTGACCTTGTCATCTGCTTAGATGTGGTTTGAGTTATTAGTTTCAAATAGATCTCTCTCAACATTTTTTTTGTTTTTTTTTATATATAATTGACAATAAAGGCGAAAGGGAAATTTTATTTGAACTTCATTGCAAGGAAAAAGGTTTAAAAAAAGGATAAAAATTTTTTAACGTATTTACTTGGATTGTAGTAGCATTGGTATTGAATTGTTCTACAACTGTTGCTGTGTTTAATGAACATAAAAATTATCATTCTTATAGTTGCTGGGTTTTTTTACTTCACTATGACTCACGATATTTGACTTTTTGGCTCGCAAAATTTGCCAAAATTGAGGGAAATCTGTTGTTGAAAATTTCATTTTAAATTTATGTTAAAAGATGTATGCTTTCTGTTGTGCAAATAGTTAGCATTCATCAAAGAAAGAAAAAAAAACAATTATTTACATTGCAGGTATCAATAAAATCTGTCTTGAAATTATTCTGCTTTTCTTTTTTGCACTTCAGGATGCAAATGAATGCTGGACTGAAATAGTTAGGAGTTTACAACAAAAACTTGCTTCCGTCATAAATGATGAGAAAAGTGAAGAGGCCATGGTAAGTTGACTATAGTCTGTTCCACCATAAAAAAACCCAGTGTTTTTTCTAAATAACTTTTATGTCTCTAAATGCTTTGTTTTGAAAGTTCACATGTGGCTTTAAGTCATTTTGTCTTTGCATTTTATGTACCAATAGGCGCTATGTAGTGGAACATTTTCGATAGTTTGTGGGTTAAAATTGATGACGTACAAATATTTTTTACTCAATATAAAATATGTTGAATTAATGCTAATGAAAGCACAAAATAGTGACGTGTGTTTAGTTCTACTGATATTATTTTAAAATAACGCTTGCGGAAGGTTGAGAAAAATTGCCATTTTTTAGTATGTAAAACACCTATTTAGACGCAACAGGCCTGATTGAAAACTTATATTCAGTTAAGATGAATTTGTATCATGGACAATGCAAAATTTGAAAACAATCTGTCAAGTAACAAAATTTAGAAAAAGTGCATTTTTTCAGGGGAACGGACTATAAATTTGTATTCAAAGTAGAAATCATGAGACTTTCTACAGATTAGCGATCAGAGTGATAATTAGAAAATAAAGAAGTTGAAAAGGTTGAAAAATAAGAGAATCTTCATTATTGATTGTTTTGGGGTTTTTTTTTTGTTTGTTTCTTTTTTCTTTTTAAATTCTAATCTATATTGACTGATCATCTGAGTTAAAATGCAAAGGTAGTCTCAGTACTCTTTTTGACTTTCAGGAGGTGGAAGCTTCCGCGTCCTCATCCTCAGCAAGTGCATCAGCCTTCAACAAGGGATTCATTGATCAGTATTTTGGTATTGATTCTCAAACAGTGTATCCTTTTGCTGGGAAATGTACTTTATTTTCATGTTTGTTTGTATTTGATTTATTTTTTTGAGGATAACAAATTAACTTCTTTAAAATGAAGGAAACATATGAAGGGCACAATGAAAAAAACAGACATCATTTGGACAACCTAAGCCTTTTGCTGATGAGAAACCAAAGAAAACACATGCAAACGTACACAATTTAAAAAGTTTGACTTATTTTGTTTAGTTAAATAATTAGGCATGGGTAGGAAAAGGTTTCAGATGGATCTGAAGCGGTTTGAGAGCTTTCAATGTCTGCTTTTTTTCCATTGTCCTCTTCACGTGTTTTCCACTGAGATCCCTCTGCCCTGTTTTTCCTTCTTTTCTTTTTTTTTTTTTTTTTTTTTTTTTCTCAGGTTAGGAAATAAAGATCACTTCTGTCCAATTTTATGCCTTTTCAGGCATTCTTATGAAATTAAGAATGACTTTTTAAAAAAAAACTAAAGTGGCTTTATTGTTGTGAGCTACAATATGTTATGTGTTGGTAATTTTTGTGTGCGAAATATTCCTTGACTTTGTCAGTATGAAATGCACGGAAGCTCCAGAGGAAGGCGATGTTGTTGGCTCTGAGAAGCTGTACCAACTGAGCTGTTTCATTGAAAAAGGTAGGGTATCATTGAAGATTTTCCTGTGGCCTGTGAATTGCTACGGTTTAATGTTGAAAATTATTTATTAGGCTCGTCAAATATGCAAACATTGAATGAAACAATCAGAGTCTGTTCTTTGAACTTTGTGAATCTTTTAAAAAGAGGAAGGGTGTCAACTTGTCACATATGCTTTCATCACAATTACATTTACCCGAAGAATTTCCCAAGTCAATTGAGTTTTACAACTCATAGAATTTTACTTAAGTTTTAATTTCAGTTGTTAGTTTCATTGTATGGGTTTATGCCTCTCAAACTAAAAATTCACCTGTCTTCGTGGTCTCTGAAAAGAGATATGAAATAGAATAGTCTTATAACATTTGAAAATATTACAGATTTGGGAAAAAAAGTTTTTTCTTTACCTTTCTTTTATTGCAGAGGTGAAATACATGCATACAGGTTTGATGAATGTGAGTTTTTACTTTTTTTTTTTAAATTGGAAGCTTCACTTTGCTTTATCTGAATACACATGGAAATGTTAATCAATTTAGAATAAAAAAGTATAGTAGTACTAGTTTGATAGGGCACTCATGCATATCCTATGAAAAAACAACCACCCTCGAATTTAACAAACTGTCAAGAAGTACCAAAGAAACTGCTCTGGTTTCATACCCTTACTTCAAGTCAAGAATGAAGGGTTATTTTTTTGTAATAAGTTATGAGGGGGAAAAAAGTGAAGGCTGTGATGAGTTAAGCTTTTTTATAGTGTTTTCCAGTTTTTATCCCCTAAAGAAATGTTCAAATCCATCCATCACTTTACGTCAAGACATCAATTTTTTTCCCCAACTCAATTGACATAGATTCACAAAAAAAAAAAAAGACTTAAGAAAGCTACAAAGATATTTTATACATGGAATAAAAAAGAAAATAATTTAGAATGTAATGCAGGAAGTAGCTAATAGTTTATGTTTCTGATGAAAGAAGGATAGTTGAAGAATTAACAGCAATATCTTAAGAAACACCCCCCCCCCCTCCCCTTTGCACCACCTCAGTGTCGCTACATCTGAAAAGAGTTAGCCCATATAAATATTGATGATTGTGGTATTTAGTCTGATACATTTAATTTTTGACATTTGCAGCATCCATGACTTTTTAAAAAGATGAATTCAATGCCAGGAAGACTGAATTGAGTTTTAAATGCATTGTTCTCCTTTCAAACAACAGAGAATGGTGGAGTCCATCACTAAGAATTCTCCGACTCTAGGGCGTGATGCTGTGTACACGAAAACAGTGAGCATTGGAATATTTTATGAGTTGACATGTCATATAGAGGAGTGGTTCCCAACTACGGTTTGATGATAATATAGGCTTATACGTTTGTGTGCGTGTCTCTGGGTGAATTTGTCAGTGTGACTGTATCATTGTCTGTGATAAGTTCCTAGTAAGGGGTTGCTTGCCTTACAAACAGGGTCGAAAAAGCAAAATGGTTGGGAACCTCTGATTTATAGGCCTTTAGATAACTGAAATAGGCTCATCAAGCTAATTAAACATTTCGTTTCAATTTCTTGTGAGAAAATAATATTTTGTCTGTCCAGAGGTGTCTCAGGAATTTATGTAATTAAATCTATGTCTTACTATTTAAAAATTATATGAACACAACTCTTATTAAGAAAGCTCTCACAAAAAAAAATGTATTCATGTGTCTCTCACTTTGTCTGTTTCATATCAAATTGAATTGAAGTTAAGAGAAAAGTTTTAGTGATCAAGATTATGGAAAAATAAAATAAAACCTTGTGTGTTTATAACTTTTCAAATTACTGGGTTGTTTTTGTTTTTTTTCTTCTATGTCAACAGAGTAAGATAAATCGTCTACCAGCTTACTTGACCATTCAGTTTGTTCGTTTCTTCTACAAAGAAAAAGAGTCAATTAATGCCAAAATTCTGAAGGTGAGTGTCAAAATTTGAAAGTTCCTCTCACTTGTTGTCTTAAGTTCTGATGTGCTGTATTAATTCAAGTCAGGGCTTCTGACATACCTGCAAGGTTGTTGTGTCCAACAACCTTGTTGACATTTGACAAGCCCTTAATTGAATATTTGAAGTGAAACTTTTGACACTATCACACAAAACCCGTGTGCATCAGGAAAAAATGCAATGTTTTAAATAATCATTCATAGTATTATTTATTGAATTTTTTTTCTTATTCCTCAGGATGTCAAGTTTCCGCTCTCTTTAGATGTATATGACCTTTGTAGTCCTGACCTGCAGAAGAAATTAATACCTATGCGAGACAGGTTCAAAGAAAATGATGACAAGAAGTTGGAAGAAGCCAGACAGGTATAAGTTGCCTTTCAAGTTAGATATAAATCTTTGTGATGTGATATTGGGCTCTCAGCTATCCTATGTAATGAAATTAACCTTAATTTTGCTCAAAGAGTAGGACAAGTTTATCATCTCTGATTCCTAACCCATTAAGTATAAATTCAAAAGTATTACAACATTTGGAAAATAAGCATGCCTCTGACTCTGGCTGTTTTCAGCAAATACTTTGCATGTAGATTTTGCTACTTCCATGTCCCTAAAATATAACTTAAGACACCACACGTTAACATTCAGTGTGCTTTGCAGATCCTGGGGTTGTCAGGAAAGAGTGGACAAAAAATTGTCCATTTACTCTCTCTAAAACTATTCAAGATGTTTGTGATATTTTCTGAGAGTTAAGAAAAAAAAAGACTAGACTATACTTTGGGTCATATTAATCCCGGTTATCATCTCTTTTAGCGAAGGTTAAAGTTAAAATTTTGTACTGCCAGAATACGTGAAACTTGCGGTAGTTCATTCTAGGTCAGAATCAAACTGAATTTGCTATCTGAGGGGTTGAACTCCTCCATTGAGACCTTCAGCTGTATCTCACAATCCATGTTGATTTCTTTACTAGACTACAAATGATGGATTTTACGATTTTTTGGTCAAATTATTTTGAAATCCACTTTCACTAGAATTGAAAGTGAACAAGTATCCAATAAACGAAGCTTAAGAGCAGAAAGCTTGTTTTATACAGGTTTTTTTTTTCATTATGCCCGAATAACAAATTGAATTAGTTGAAAAACTAAAAAGATTAAAACGCCTGGTCTGTTGCAAAAGCTTAGAAAATTATCTAAGTTTTGTTGGTAGTAGCAGTATAAAAAATGTACAGTAAGTTGTTTTTATACAGTGAAGTTTTGTTGTCGAGTTTTATAAAAAAAAAAAAGGGCACATCCATACAACAATACTTTTTAAGGCACTTATACAAGGAAATCTAGTACAAAGTGAACAGTTATAACTGTATGGTACATTACACACACCAACAATTGAATAATTACAGCGATAATAGTAAATGTACTTGTAAATAATCATCTGTATATGTCTTGCTCCAATTGTGCTACAAGTGTTATCATAATACAACGTCATGTGTACTATTTTAATCTATTGAGAAATCATCATAGACCTCCTGAATATGAATCATGAACAAAGTACCCAAACATTTTGTTCGATATTTTTTTATTAAATTGTTTTGTTTTTTTCTCCACAGAATGTGAGCAAGCAACCAATGAAGAAAGACAACAAAGATGTGAAAACTGAACCTTTCTGGCTGGAAGGAGGTAAAGAATATTTTTTATATTGGTCATCAGACATTGAAAATGGTTCTAGTTCTAGAAAGTAGGGCTTGAGGTGTGAAAGAATTTAGCATGTTATTTTTTGTTTCTGAAATTAAAACTGTTACTGTTAGAATCATGTTTTTTTGTGGGGGTTTTTTTCCCACACCCACATAGTCACCTTCAAATTTTTTTTGTTTTCAATCTTTATTGATGGCAAAGCCTGTTACTGATACATGGTATTTTTAAAGGGCTTTTGTTGATGATTTCACACTTGATAAATGTAATATTGCTCTTCCCTGAACAGACATTGGGTCCAACAACAGTGGTTTCTATGAATTGCAAGCTGTTTTAACTCACAAAGGTCGATCAAGTTCAAGTGGTCATTATGTTGCCTGGGTTAGAAAGAAGGGAGGTGAGTGCTGGCTGTTTTGTAAATTTTATGAGTTTGTTTATAAAGAGTAAAATTTTCATTATATTTGGAGCAGAGGGTAGGATTGAGACTTAATTTTGATGACATTTCAGGACAGACAAATTACTGTCACCGCTCATTTGAAGGCCTCTATATCGTCACTGTCCAGGAAAACTGTAATATTTAAAATGAGAGTCAGTCAAATTAAAAATTTTTTTTTTGCTCCTCCTAAAAAGTTGTCACACCTAAAAAAAAATACAGTTTTCCTGGACGGGGACGATATGTCATTTGCTATTTTCCCATTATAATGTAAAGCACTCAAGAGTTCTTCCTTGTAGAATGCGGGCTATAACTTCCTTTATTATCCTTTTAATAATTGAAAAATATAGATCTGGGATAGAACCTGTTCTTCTTTTTTTTCAGGAACCTCAGGATTTTTTTTCCAGCCTGAAGGTATCGAGAAAAATATCCGGAAAAATTTTGCCTGCACAGATTTCTAATAATATATAACATTTAAAGAGCGCCCCACCACAAAAAAGTTGTGCTCAAGGCGATTTGCAATGGCAGTTAAGAACACAAGAACATACAGTTATCATGATAAACAATTGCTATTTAAGAACCCCTTAAACACCTTCAAGGGGCGTACACGCAAAACATCCATGAATTCACACATTCATGCACTGACACATGATCTTACTTCATACAATACATCAAAATATATTGAAATAAAGTGAAACATACAAAATCATAATCCTCTTGGAATTTAGGGTGGGGTTGGGATGGAGGGGGGTGGGCATTTGAAAGTAGGTTTTCTGGAAGACGTGAGTTTTTAATTTTGATTTGGAGCTATTGATGGTGGGGGAGTTTCTTATTTGTAAAGGCAGATTGTTCCAAATTCTGGGGCCATAATGGCTGAAAGACCTTGCACCATAAAATTTATAGTGGGGAATGTCTCTCACAGACAGTGTTGTCTTAGAGTCTGAAGATCTGAGAGGCCTAGAAGGAGTGTAGATGTTCAATACTTCATTAATATAAGGTTGGGCTGTCTTATTGATAAAGTTAAAACACATAACGAAATATTCAAATATTCATGATCCAGCTTTCCATGGCTTTAGCTTTACCGGAGGCTACATCCGGGGCAGTGGAGGAAGGTATTGTCAATGTACTTGGTCAACTAATTATCGTTTGATACTCACTCTGAAATCAGTTTAATTTAATGATCACGATTATTAATATATGCGTGTATGAATACCAATTGGCCATATTCCATATAGACTGATATTTCGGAATACTTTTCTTTTTTATTTATAGATGAATGGCTTATGTTTGATGATGACAATGTCACCCCAATAACATCAGAGGACATTTTGAGACTTTCTGGTGGAGGTATGGATTATTCTGTTTGTGAATGAACCCTTTATTTTTACCTCTGAGTGGACTAATTGAATGGCTGCAAGACAGTGAAGAATAGAGGAGCTAGCGCTGGAAACAGATGGAAATAAACAGAAAATACCATAGGCACAGTGTTGAAGTGATTCAAAGCCATAGAAAGAAAGGGAAAAAAAACCAGGTCATGGGTTCGATTCCCTCCTTTGACGACTTGCTGTTTTTTTCCTTTCTTTCTATGGCTTTGACTCACCTCAGCGCTGTGCCTATGCTATTTTCTGTTTTCGAATGGGTGAAAGGCAATTTTTAACTTACGCTTTATTTAGCTTTTATATGTAGTAATTGCCATGCTGTTTCATGCTTTTTGTATCCTCAATAACAAATATAATTTCTACTTTCTGTCTATTTCAGGTGACTGGCACTGTGCTTATGTATTGCTTTATGGGCCAAGATTGTTAGAGCTGACAGAAGAGTCAAAGCAAAGCTAACATAGTTACCTTAGTGTAAACTGATTTCTTTTTCCAAAGTTAACTCTATCACAGTCAAATATATCATGGGAGGCAGAATATTTCTTTGTCAAGACTCCTTTGTTTTGCCATGCATTATTTACAATGTAATTGTATGTTTATGGATGCATGTGATTTTTTAAAAAAGCAGCTTTTATTTATTGCTTAAAATGGATTGCTGTCACCATTGTGTAGGCTGATTGAATTGTTTTTAAATGGCAAAACCATGTTATGTCTTACTTGTTTCAGAGTCAAGCTGCCTTTGCACATTTTGTACATAGTATTTTATTGTTTTTGTTTAACCTTGTCCTGGTCCCAGAAAAAGATTAAGATTAAAAGCTTTGGGTTTCTCTACTCTTTGTATTAATATCAAGCTATTTAAGCTTTTTAATATTTGGCTCCTTTGCATAATTGATTCAAAACTTTAGGCTCTGCAATGATCACCATAATATCGCAATGAAGAGAGAATTTTAAAAATTTGATTAGCATTGTCCCCCAAGAATCATCAGTGTTCATTTCTTGCTGTGAGAGGTTTTGGATCTCAAACAACCTCTCTTTAATGAAGCGAAGCTTCAAATATATTTTTGTTTGAAGTTATGATTTTGGCTTTTGTCTTTTCCTCTTCTTTTAAAGATACCAAAAATAATACCGAACTGTAAAACGGGGTTACTTAGTCAATCCACTCATGACTTGTATATATACAGTGGAATCCGGATGAAGTCAACACCTTGGGACTGATAATGTAAGTAGGATGGACTTTATCAATTTACACAGATGCTAACCTTTGAATTGAAAATATGTGGTAGTGGCAGGATCACAGTACATTATTGCCCTTGTTGCTTTCATGGGTGTTTTTGTTTTTTGTTTTGTCTTTTGCTTTTTAGTCATTTGCATGTGCATATTTTTTGTTTTGTTTAACGTGATTTATTGATAATTTTCTCCTGGACATAGTGAAATTCAGGTAAAGTTTGTTTGTTTGTTTTTTGAGGGGGGGGGGGGGGGAGGTTGTTCTTTTCTTTTCTCTTTGTTTGATTTAACAAGAGGGCGAATGCTATGACTAGACCAGTAGACAATGAAAAAAGGATTGAGAATTGTCTCATTGAGATAATACTACCTGAGAGGGTCTGAGCAGTCACCATGGTGGTAACAGTACGTGTAACCTACTGATGACTAATTTTAGGCTAATTTTGTAGTATGTGCCAGGATAGACACAAGGTTGATGGACGTGAGTTGAGAGGCAATATCAGGCACATTGTGTGCTTCACATACCTCTGTTCCACTAATTCTGTCCCTTCCCCCCCCCCCCCCCCCCTCAAAATCCAGTTTTAGTTTAGACGCAATGTTGAGGCACGTGTATATTGCCCAAGTGTTGTTTTAATGGCCTAACCCTTTTTATGCATTGCATTGCAGGGTTGAAAATGAAGAGTGGAACAAAACACTTAAAGAGTTTCACACCCAGGTCGTTGACTTCATCAGAAACTAAAATACTTATCTAGATAAAGATTAAAAGAAGGAAAGAAAAAAAAACGGGACTGCTGCCATGTGTTGACTTCAAGCGAGGCGACTATCCGGATTCCACTGTACATGAAATGAGGTAAATCATTACCTAGAATAAAGAAAAGGGTAATAAATGACATTCAGATGTGACTGAATTTCTCTCCAGTTACGGTAATTGGCCAGAGTAATCTCAATTTTTGGTAAGTAAATTAAATGTCATCTAGTTTTGAACCAGGCAGTTGGTGTTTGTCCCAGGTGAGCAGTGCCAGCCATGCACCTACTTAAAGTCTATACTTTCAGGCCAAGTGAAGGCTGGCAACTTTCACCCCTGATGGTGGCCACTACTACTTCTGTTTCTTTTCTTTTACACTGAAGCTGTTGTCTTATATTTTCCCTTATTCTTGGTGTTCTGTTTTTGTTGTCTTGTTTAGTTTACAGTGGTCATCCCCTATTTCATGCCTTTTCTGACACAACTCGAGGGTCACAAGTTAACCTTTACCTCCACCAGCTAGAAAAACCCCATTCACCACTCCTGTGGCCTCCAAGGTCCATATAGCAGCAAAATTAAAGAGATTTTTTTCATCCTTCATTAGCATCTCCTCGTGTAGCCTCTCACCCAAGATGGATTATGTATTAAGATGGGCAACAAGAACAGACTGCAACAATGAAGACAACTGACTGACTATTATTACCACTAGGATGACGATGACAGACTACATACTACATACTAAATCAAGCATGATAATAAAAAAACTCTGTTGTTCAAAGAGGGAACAAATCAAACCACAAACAGCAGAGAGATGATTTACTCTAAAAAAATAAATATCATCTCAGAACACGTATGACATATCGACACCACAGAGAGATGATTTACAATAAGTGACAATGGACAAAAAATATCAATATCTCTCCTTACAAAAATGACCAATGGCTATCACTCCTGACAACATTATGGTTCAGGAAGACCAAGGATCTTTAAACCCCCTTTGTGTACTTAAGCACTCAGTACTTGTGACCCTAGAATTGTGCACCAGCACCATAAGGCATGAAATAGGGGATGGCCACCAAAACCCAACACCCTGTGGTAAATCGGCTCATTGGTCTTTCTCAATGAGCAGATACCACCAATAAACAGTAACTGTTGTTTGGGTAAAGATCGAGAAATACCTCTTATGTATTGCTTATTACGCCATGCAAGATAAGGCACGGCTGACTGATCATTCAGATCATTGACCTGTCTTCATTTCTTGTGATCCAGAGATTTTCCCAGCTCCTGGGTCCCAACAATGCTAAGGTGGTAATGAAGGAATAACAAAACAAAACGCTGAAACCTGACAAGACGACAAAAACAGGACGCAAAAGAAAAAGGGAAAAAGTACGACAGAAACTTCAAGTGTAAAAGAAAGGAAACAGAAGTAGGAGCCCACCAGGGACTCCCACCAACCACCCGCAGTTATTAGAAGATGACAAGGTAAACAAAAGACAACAGAAAAAAGGACAAAATAGATTAAATTCTTTTTTTTTTTAAATGGAAGATAACATTTTTTATTCCCATGAATAACAAAACAAAAGGGAGAAAAAAAGAATGAAAACCGGTTTTAAAATGGATACAAATTTGGAAACAAAATAAGATTTGATTTCAATCAAAGGCAAGCAAACAAATCCGACTAGCATTCTTCTAGCAAGGGCAACATAAATATGTATGTAATGTGTTGGGTATGGGTAAGGTAACTGGAGCACAAGTTCTTGTGATGTGAATTTGGAGGAAGCAAATGTAAAATGAAGAGACAGGTCATTTAATTCAGTGCATGCTTGTCTGGAGCAAGTCTGTGTGCAAAGAACTTCAGGTGAACCATTGTGTCCGATTCAAAAATCAAAAGTTGTCTCAAAAAGATTAATACAGCACCTATCAAGATGTTACTAGAGATGTACCTGATCCATACTTCCTTTACTAATTCAGAAAATGGTTGAGCAGTGATGACAGCAAGCATAACAATAGAAAGGAAAGGAATACATGATCAGCATTATGTGTTTAATGAATGAATGAATCAATCAATTAGCCTTCCGCATCCCAGTCATCCGACAAGGACGCCTCGGCAGCTTTTGTTATCTCAGACACCAGCTCCCCCCACTTGTCCCTGTCCTGGGCCAGTTCTGAGAGCTGCTTGAGGTCTTCTGAGGTTTAATGAATATCATCTTTTTTTTAAATAGATATCTTGTCACACTGTTAGTCAATTCAGTTAAATACGTGCTTGCTACAAAAAGAATACAAGACCAGCTGACAGCAATAACCTCAAAAGGGAAAAATTGATGAGGACAAATTATGCCACAGATTAAATTTTGGCAAAATCAAGTGATTTTTTCTCTTCAAGTTGTCAAAGGTGGTGAGATGATAAGCTTTCCACTTTATTTGACACACAAACAAAATAACCATTCTCTTGCAGCAGTAGCAAAGTTTAAAGTTGTACATTGTCAAATCATACAGTCGGGGGTCAATGCATGGATAGAGGGTAAAAAAAGTAAGAGAAATAGCTCTGAAAATATTTGTGTGTGTTTCATCTTTTTATTGCCACTCATTGTGACTCACTGCCAGGGAGGATAGATTATTTGTACCCTGCTTGATGACATCGGCTTACTGACACTTAAAGGCACTCAAAAGTCATCAAACAGAAGAGTCAACCAATCACCCCTGCCTTAAAAAATTTAAACCTCACTATTTCATTAGCTGCCAACCAGAAAAGCATGCACTAAGCTGAAATATTTCAAAGAATAGACCTTTCTTTTTTTTTTTTTTTACAAATATCACCTATTCAAAGTAAGGTATTTGAATTTGAATCCCTGAGACTGAGATTGTTTGTTTGTTTGTTTGTTGGTGGTTTTAGGGCATCACGACACACTAGGGTCATAGAGGCGCCCAAGAGGAAAGTAAGATGATAGATTAGTTAAAAGAGCAGATAAATCTTG
>JBCIKM010537763.1:17609-28007 GCA_039654465.1 Melibe viridis | reverse complement strand
TTATTATTATTATTATTATTATTATTATTATTGTTATTATTATTATTATTATTATTATTATTATTATTATTGTTATTATTATTTATGAATAGAAGAAACAAGAAAAAGAAATGGAAATAATGCCATTATTAAAAGACTTTTGAAATGGAATGAATTTGGAAAAAGGTTATCTAAAACCTTGTCACTTTTACCTCTTTCCAGATGGTTCACAACAATCTGACAAAGTTCATTGCAGCTCTGAAAGGGAATAATCCACTGTTCCAAGTTGAAACCTTGCTAGCTGCTCCTGATGTTGTTTTGCACCCGCAGGCCAATGAAGTCTACAAACTTACGCTGCAGAGCGTACGTGACTGTGTTGAAAAGTGAGTTGATTAGATGAGAAATGGATTGAAGTACAAAAACACTGCTAACAAAATTTATGAGAATTTTTTATAGAGTTATTAATATTAGGGAATGATCGTTACATACTACAGAAAAAAACCCAAACCCAGCAACCCCAAAGCACATAACTTTCAGTGGCCCCACTCTCCCCGTTATAGTCATTGCAATTGGTATTATGCTCCAGGGTGAGGCACATTGCCACACAAATCCTATCTGATCAGAGATAGATTCAAAGCTCAGATGTCACCCAGGTTATAAACAATGATGCTTCTGTCAGGAAAATTGTAATGTATATTATATGAGTTACATATTCATCATCTATAAGAGATATGTTACTGTTATATGATATGCTCTTATACACTGTAATTGGTGACTGGGGATAAGGGGATAGATGCACAATGACACTGATTCATTTTTCAACATTAAATGCTAAATGCTTCAAACAATCAGGTTCTAAACAATTAGAATAAAACTGCCTTGAGTGTTTCCTAGATTTTACCCCATGCCTTGCATCTGGTCCAATGGTAGATATAGATATTTGTTCTCATTTCACCTTTATCAGCACCAAGTCCTTTGTCCGTTGGATGAATGGAAGTTGTCTGGAAGCACAACCACAGAAAGTGGATGGAGAGGATGATTTGTTTGTGTTCAGCTTCTATGCTGACATCTCTGTCAACCCAGAGGTCATTGAGTTGGTGCAAAAGGTACAGAATGACATCAAAGGAACGTTGACATCTCTGACTCGCTACTTAAATCGGTGGAAAAAATACCGTGGTGTTTGGAAGAATGACAAGGTGAGTATTTTGAACAGCTTTGACAGATTTTTTATGATGGGAACATATCTTAAAAACCTATGCTAAAAACCTTTTACTGAATACAAAACAAAGCCTTTCTCATATAGGATTAATCACAATGATTAATTTATACTGCAAAAAGGTTGCCAGTGTGTTGTTTCTAAGACATTATAAGTGCTGATTCAGGTTGAACAGTTTTGAAATAAGTTTGAAACATTCAATTTTAGATTAAGATCTGACAAAAAAATCACCAAAAAATTTGATGAAGAAGATTTGTTGATTTATAATTATAAAAAGAAATATTTTTTTTTTGTTCATTCTATTGTATTATTCATTCATAGTGAATATCTTTTACTCATACCATTGTCATTGACAGCAATCCATTGCTGAGAAATGGATGCAAAAAGGCCCAACCTGTGCTGAGTTTGATGATCGCCTGCAGTATTACCATAAAATAATTGAGGATGTGACCAGTTTGCCTGAGATGAAAGAGCAAGATTGCATACGTCTACACATGGGACAGTTGTCGAGCTCTGTGAAGGAACATGCCAAAGAGTGGATCAAAACCCTGGGGAAATTGCTTCAAGACTCTGCCAAAGAAAACCTCACCAATCTACACAATTTGCTTGATGTGGGTAGTTTTGAAACATCAATCTCTGATTTATTCTAAAAAACAAATGTTAAGCTCTGTGCGATTTAACTAAAGATTTTATTCATTTCAATTGCTTGCTGTGGACTAGTTGAATAATTTTGAGCCTTTTTATGAGGCCTATCATCAAAAATGTTTGCTTTCTTTCTTGTTTGAAAGTTTTTGTGACCAAAACGATGCTGAAATCTATGGTGACATTTATCACAGGAGACAAATTTACAAAAATTTCACACGCATGTAAGAACACCTGAATTCACAAGTCATATGGAATGTGGGGCTTGGATAAGAGTTAAGTCTGATTATCACAAAGTTTAAAGAAATGCACATTTTAGAAAGTATTTTACTAATATCAAAACTGGTTGCAATTGCCTAAGAATTTCTATTGCTTTTCCTTCATAGGATAAATCAGATGACTTGGAGCAAACACCTTCCACCCTTGATGACCTCAAGTCAGTTCTTTCTACCATATCTGACATCAAAACCATGTCTCTGGATGTCATGAACAAAATCAAGGACATTCAAGAACGCTACAGAACACTAGCTATGTATGACATTCAGGTGAGATGAAAAGCATTCAACCTTAATAAAGGGAGTTCCTGATTACAAGTATATATGAAATTTTTATTTTCCATTTTATATGTTAACCAACCACGTTTTTTATTTGACTTTTTTTTTCTTTTCTTTTTTCAAGCACAGTCCTTTTTTCTTGAAATTTTAGTGTTTCTTGATCTGTTTCTGTTAAAAATATTGGTCCTGTCTTATGCTCATTCTCTTACTCCTCTCTCTTATTGTGTTATCAGTTTTAAATCTTATTCATCTTACAGGATATTTGCAATAGACTTTGTAACTTGAGATCATGTTTTAAGTGAACTTTTTTTATGGTTTAAAAAAATCTTAAACCAATGCTATCAAACTGTATCAAGTTCATAGGTCTCATAATTCCACAATCCAGCGCAAGGTTCTTCTTGTGTTACTTTCACCAGGTCCTTTTATCATTTCTATCTGTGAGAGGGCAAAATATACAAAGAATGTCAAGAAGTGAACAAAACAAAAGATAATTTCAATGTTTTTAGAAAAGTTAAATCCTTATGATTCTGATTTTTTCCTTTGAAAATTATCTTTCTCATTGATAGCTGATTGGTTTTCTTTGTCTAAAAGATAAATCCCTATGCCATAATCATGATAAGGACTGTCAATGAAATCATGAACTATACTTGTGTAAATGGAAAAAAACTAATCAGCAAATGATATTTTATTGTGTTTTTTTATAATCTTAAAGGTGTCTGAGGGGGAAATGGATCTCCAAGGAAGGCTGGACCAAATCTGGTTTGATCTAGTTCTCAAATCAAAGAACATTGATGCCAGTCTTGTGAGAGTGAAAAAGAAGTTTACTGAGGTAAGTTGATGTCATGCCTTTGAATATAACATTCCTTGGTGAGGAATATTGCACATTATGTCTGAAGAAGTAAATTGGCACAAGACAGACCAACGTGGAGGAATGTGATGGCTCAATGTGCCAACCAGCACAGGACGGACTAAGGTTTAAGTAAGGTAACTTGACAATACACTGCTCAAACATGGATTGACCTGTTAGAGCAGAACAACTCAAAGAGGAAAAAACAAAGTAGTCAAAATTTGTTTAAGCTTCCTTGAACTCATAGATATAAATCACCAGCACACATAAGCCATACACTTAATAATTATAAAAAGATAACATAATTCTTGATGAAATGAAACATCCTTTAAATACAGAATTTATCTTACTTCCATCGGGAAGAAGGTATCGTGAAGTAAAGTGTAGAAAAAATCAACACAAATCAATGTTTATCTCACAGGGTATTAAGCTCATTAACAAAGTAATTTCAAAGCAAAAATTTTGTTTGCTTGTTTATTAGTAAAATAGTATGAAGGAGAGTGATTGGTGAATTTTGCTTTTGCAGGATCTATCATTTTAGACTTTTTGAAATCCCTTTATAAACTTTGTGATCTTTTCATTAGCAGACATTACTTTTTCTAATCCCTTTACACACTGTTTTTCTTTCCTTGTATTAAAATAGTTTTTTTTAACTTTTGTTTCTGCAAATGACAACAGATGTTAAATTTCTTTTGAATTGCCTGAAAAAGGGCAATAAAGATTTGTATTATTATTATTACACAAAGTATGCACATGATAAATAGGATGGTCAGGGATGTACAACATGGAAACTTGAACACAAAATAACAATGAATTCATGCATCTGAAATAAAATCTTCTTTTTTCTCTCTCTTTGAAATACTTTTGATCAGGCTTTAAACTATTGTTTTGGATAAATAAGCAAGTGCAGTATGATATAAAAAAAAAGGTCATGATTTAATGATGACAGATACAGCAGTTCCAGGGATTTCATAACAGCTTTTCTCTGATTAAAAAACCCAAACTATTTACTTATTGTTCTTTTCCAGATTACCCAAGAGCAAATAACTGACTTCAAGAAATCTCTTGCTGAGTTTTCAGACCGTTTTCTCTTGGAAGGGCCAGGAGCTGTGGGAGAGGATTTGGACAAAGGTGGGCAACAGTGTACTGTTCATTATAATAATAATAATAATTATAATAATAATAATAATAATAATAATAATAATACAAAGAAGAAGAAGAAGAAGAAGAAGAAGAAGAATATCTATGTCTATAGTGTTTTTCTTCAAAGCACTTTACAATATGCACCTAGCAAATATTTGCGTACACATTTTAACACACACACACACACACACACACACACACACACACACATACACACGTACACACACACAAACACACCAAAGTCACATTAAAAGAATACTGTTTTAAAAAAATATTATTGCACTAGCTTATTAAAACTTAGAATTTGGTAAATAAATAGCACAATATACTTTGATATCCATAACCAGTAAACTAAACTAGTATACCGTATGCCTATCTGGTTCTGTAACATTATTCACAGGAGATGTTTAGTTATTCCACTATTTATCATTGAGCCTGCACAGAACTGTCAAATATCTATATGCTGCTTTGCAGACTGAATAGATAATTCTATTTTCAACCGGTAGTTTGCAAGTTGTATAACTTGCTTCAAAAAGGATGTAGCTGAGGCCTGCATAGTAAAATAATCATTCATGTACAGTATACTCCAACCCATGTTTAATTGTCAATGCTGTATACTCATATTGCTTCTATCATGTTTAGCTGTGTATTGTTAAGCTGACAGCTTATCATAATTTGTAAAATAAATCTAAATGTATTCATTCTTGTCCAGGAAATGTATTGCCCATATAATCTCTTGGTATACATTTTGTATCATTATACTTTCTTGTTCTTATTGGTTCAATACTTATTTATGTTGCATAACATGATGTCTCCTTCAAAAGACTTGATTTTGTTTGATATACTCCCCAAAGAATTGTCTCCCATAGAAAAATGGATTTTTGAATTTACGAATAACTTATTCACAGAGCATTTAATGTTGTAATTAAAATACCATAACCAATATCTCAAAATTGACTAATCAACTAATTAAAGATTTGATATAAGCATGACCCAATCATCTTGCTTGACTCAATGCTTTTATGCTAAAGATAGTAGAGGTAAGTGACACTTGTGATAAATGGACAGCAAACCTTTTGTATTTTATTTCTTTTTTAGATGTTAAATTTTGTTGTTAATTAAAGAGTTTTTGATATTTTGATATCACAAACTATATCTCAGTTTGAAAATCAAATGATTTATTTCCTTATAAGAGTCTAAACCATTATGAGGTTATTTTGAATTTATTAATAGTATCTGTATTTGTTGCTTTTTTTTTTTCCCTTTCAATGTCTATTTGAGACTCCCATCAGATGAGTTGCTTTCTTCACTGTTAAAAACAACATCCTTTATACAAGCAAAGAATTTTTGTAACACAGAATTTTCATGGCTTTATTTTTAGTTTCTGTTTGTCTTCTTTGTCAAAAATGCACATTTAGTCTCTGTTATTCATTGATTGTTTCCATATCTCAAAAAGGACAGCTAGCTTACATACTGAAAACCAAACTGGCTCACTGAATGGAATTTTGCCTTTTTCAAATAATCATTTTGTAATCACATTATTGCATGCTTTTCTTGTGTTTCCCTTTTTCTGTTCTATTGCAAAGGAGAATGAGTTTTAAAGGGGGGAGGGGGGGGGTTGTAATTATTTCTATGCATTAAAAAAAAGCAAAACATCTACAATGGTAATGGTTATTAAGATTTTTCTCACCCAGTATTTGAAAAGACTGTTTTAAAAAGTCGCAAATTCTTTAGATAACATAAATGTCACTTTGTGTCAAAATGATTAATGGAAGTTACCGGAACAAGATTTTTAGAAATTTGGCTCCTGATATAATGTTATTTTGATAAGAGCAAGAAAGCAGAGGAAAAATAATTATCTATTTTTCAAGGGAGAGTAAGAGGAAAGGGAAACTGATCTTTGTCTAGTCATCAATGGATGGAAAGTTTTTATCTTCATCAAAAGAAGATTTGTATAGCAAGCATTACCTATGCATGAGCGCTGTTTTTTTCTGAATCTTGTGTACAAGGTAGAGAAAAGCTTTTGCTATTAGAGGGACTGAAATCTATTTTTTTTTCTTTTGGATAAATGAGCATGATGGTTTCACAATTTGGGATATTTTGAAATAATATTTGAATCAATGTATTTTCAAATGCAACCTTTTACAATATTTTACTCAGGGGTTGAGTTGATGAAGAAATACAGAGAAGAAGTGAATGAGTTGGAGCTGAACCGCCAGGAATTGACCAATGCTGAGAAGCTTTTTGAGCTGCCCATCACCATGTATCCTGAGCTGCAGAAGGTGCAGAAAGAAATGGCAGGTCTGGAGACTGTTTATGAGATCTACTCTGAACAAAAGGTACAAACTCAACTTAGCCCTAATATTCATTATTTTTCATTTTCTTTCATTTAAATCATTGATGAGTTACATTCTTTTTTCTATTTTACACAGAAATTGTTCTTTAACCGCTAACTATGTTATTCATCAACCATTTCTTCTTTGAGTTCTTCTTTAGGTAAACCATTCCTGTTACATTCACATTTGAATATTTGCAAATATATTCATTATTTATATTTTGTCTTGTCCATAAAAGAATCATAGAACTGTCCTCTGCTTTCTGTTTTGTTACCTTTGTAAAATGTTATTTAAAAACGAAATTATATTTCAATGATTTGCCTTTCTATGCAATTACATCGACTAAATACTGTTTTGCTCGTTTCAGTAACTCATCAAGTTAAAATTAAAGTCCATATTTCATTCACATATGATCATATGATCATATAAGATTGCTAACTATTTTATAAAAATGATGTTACTGGTTTTTTAATCTTAATTTATTGTCTGAAGGCTGCAAGGGAGCAATGGTCAGAAACACTTTGGGCAAATCTCAACGTTCAAATCTTACAAGATGGGATTGAGGGATTTCTCAAGAATCTTCGCAAATTGCCAAGAGAAACAAAACAAATGGCTGTTGCCAGGTGTTTAGAGGAAAAGATGAAAGAGTTTAGGGATTCTCTTCCACTATTTGGAGATCTGAAACACGAGGCTCTGCGTGAGCGTCACTGGAAAGAACTTATGTCTAAGACCGGTCAGAAATTCGACATGAACCCTGACACTTTCACACTGGCCAACATCTTTGCTATGGAGCTTCATCGTTACAGGGACACCATTGCAGAAATTGTTACCTGTGCCTCCAAGGAAATGGGCATTGAAAAGGTATTTTTAGTGTCTGTTTGTTTCGAATACGACAATGGTATAAATTGACCTTTAAGTTTTTAAAATATAATAGTAATGATGATACTGGTAGTAGCAGTAGTAGTAGTAGCAGTAGTAGTAGTTCCAAGACTTTGTAAGATTGATGATAACACAGTTCATGCAAAAATATGATATCGAACACTGGAACGGTAGGAATATATTCATGTCATCATTGAACATTGCTGGCTCAGTGATTAACACAACTAGCCATATGAGAGAGTCAAACAATGACGATTGTGGCTTGTGTTTGAGGGGTCACTTCCCAGATCAGCTGCCCGATGTATAGCCTCTGGCCATTGATGTTGTGCCCTTGGGTAAGGCACTTTACCACACTAACCTCATCCTATTGGAGATGGATGTAAAGCTCAGAGGTCCCCCTAGTTGTTGATCAGACAATCTTGTCTCTGTCCAAAATATTGTAAAGCTCCTAACAGGCTGCTTGTCTCGTCATGTGTTCCATATTGGTTGTCTGCCAGGGATATGATTTTGTGTTTTTCAAATATACATTTGAATAATCTTGTGGATTGGGTTAATCATTGAATTATTAAGTTTGATTAAATATTGTTGAAAACATATTTTGAGTGAGATACTTGATCCTTACTTTGGTGCTCAGAAGTGATCGTTGAGAACTTAAAAATATTCTAATACTTAAAACAATGTTATAGTTAATCAATTAAACAATGTTGCTATTTTCAGGGAGTGAAAGAAGTTGAAGAGACATGGAACAACATGAAATTCAGTGTCCATGCTTACATGAAGGGTACCTCTAACCGTGGTTACATCTTGGGAGCTGTAGATGAAATCTTACAAAGCTTGGATGATTCTTCCATGAACTTGCAGGTGAATTGAAGCAGAAGTATCAATTTCAAATCATTTTAAAGAGAAAATTCATATGTTTTAAACCTGTGCAATCTAAAGACCTGTTATCTGATGATTCACTTATGATTTCCTTTGGAAAAAGAAACACATTAACAATTAAAAATCATGAAAAATATAGTCTTTCTATATGAATAAAAAAACCTTTAATGGTCAGATAAAAACACTAATTTAGAACATTTGCCTTGCTTCATTAATGTTCTTGGTAAGCCTAGAAGACTTAGTTTTGCTGAATGCTTTACAAAGTACTGATACATGGAATCTTGTCAGAAGAAAGCAGTTTATGAATGTAATCACAATCCTTTTGTAGAATTTGTGGATTGTGTTATAGATTACTGCTTTGCAACTGTGAAGTTGATCATGAGGAAGTTCCTATTTGTGTATTGTTTCCCAGAATGGAAAGGAAAACAAAATTCTTAACTGCTCTGTAAAAATGCATAATTGTTTAAAAAGGCAATGAAAAAAGGGAAGAAAAAATTGCATGTGATTAATAAGAGACTAAAAGTATACATTTTTTGTGACTTTTTAATCAGAGCATGTCAGCCTCTAGATTCATTGGACCATTCCTGAACAATGTGCAGAACTGGGAGAAGTCTCTCTCACACATTTCAGAAGTGCTTGATGTAAGTTGTTTAAGTTTTTGCTGTTCATCTCAAAATATTGTAGCTACTGTTCTATTTGTTGTTCACTTAGTGAATTTGTTGTGCTGAAAGTTTTTGTAAATGGGAAAAAAAGAAACTTTCTTATAAATGACAAAAACATTTCTTATTTCAGAGGTTGTAAAAAACTGTAAAATTTTGTTGCATAGCCATTTAATTTTTTAAATTTAACATGTGACCCTATAAATACAAAAGGTTTGGTAAAATTTGGTTGCTGTTGAAGTAAAATGTAAGATTGTGTTCATTTCTGCAGGTATGGATGGTTGTTCAAAGGAAGTGGATGTATCTGGAAGGCATCTTCATTGGTGGAGACATTCGCTCTCAACTGCCAGAGGAAGCTAAAAAGTTTGATCAAATTGACAAAACATTTAAGAAGGTTAACAAAAATTCATTGTTCATTGTTATATTTTTTCATATGTGTGGTGGCCTGACAAAAGGCGCTGGGAGTGTCAAAAATCAAACTTTTATTTATTGATGCAGATGAATAGTGCTATCATTCCTGAGTAAAATGCATTTTAAATTTTCCAAATACCTTAATTAGGGACAAAGTTACAAACATTTTTGTACCCAAAGGTAAGAAAGTACGAAAATGAGAAAATCGAGTTTTAAAGTTTTACCTTTTTTTTCAATAAAAATAGTGGGGATTTTCACACAAAAACAATACACAAATGGCACAAGGATGAATCTTGCTCTCTGGAGCATCATTGGATCCTAGATCTTACAGGTTGATCAATCTCAACTCATTTAGGTGTCTAGCAATCTCTCTGGCATTGTCGGAGGTGGCCATTTTGTTGTTGACAACGATTCAACAGTATGATAAGATTTTACAAATTAGATAGTTTCATTGTCTTTTTTTTAAAAAGGAAACTATGTGAAATAAAAGATTATGTATTTAAAAAACAAAGTGATGCACCTTTGTTTTCCTGACAACCTTCGATTGGCGTGTGCAATGATTGAAACCACTGACTAAATTGTGTAAAAATATTTGATTTGGTTTACGGAGATGAGCAGTGATTTTAACAGTTTCCACGCTCAATATATTTATGCGCAGTTATTTCATTCAGAAAGAAGAGGAAAAGGTGCACAATTTGATATGTTATATGATTATTTTAGTCAATATTTACTACCTAAACGACCTGTTCCGAGTTTCACCTTTTTCACCTGTGTTTTTGACAAAAATAATGAAATCTAGCCTTGAGTGTTTAAAGGTGATATTTTGCGTAATGCTTTCATGGGAAGTTTCTTC
>JBCIKM010537763.1:0-17509 GCA_039654465.1 Melibe viridis | reverse complement strand
GATAACCCATGAAAACGAACAGCGCAAAATAAAAAAAAACTTTTAAAACTTTTTGCCTCATATCTCGGAACTCTGCCATATTTTGCGTAATGCTTTCATGGGAAGTTTCTTCGATAACCCATGAAAACGAACAGCGCAAAATAAAAAAAAACTTTTAAAACTTTTTGCCTCATATCTCGGAACTCTGCCGTGCAACTTCTTCCAGCACCTTTTGTCAGGCCACCACACATATTTTGTTTTAGCTAAAATTTAAGTTTGTAACTTGCAAACTATAAGATGAACATGCTAAGGAGGTCATACTCATAGAAAAAATGTTAGCGTAAAATTAAAATACTTATTTCTCAAATGTTGAACCTTAAGATTATTCTAGGAATAGAAAGAAGGTTAACAAATATGGGTCAATTAATATCTTTGAGTAATGTACCTCCAAACTAACAGCCCTGAGGCTCTTAGCCTTATTGTTGACATTGCCAGTTCAGAAGTTCTAGTAATTCCATATGCCAAAGTGCTCTTAAACATTGGTGAAGTGATAATGCACTTACAGTGTTTTTGGAAATTATTGCTACTTCTACATTTCTGCTTTGTTGAGTCAAAAATTTGAAATAGATTCCCTTCCAATATGTAAAGCCTAATGAGATCTGTAATGGCTATTCTGCCTCTTCCATCAGATAATGAATGACACCCACAAACAGCCACAGATTAAGCTTTCCTGTCATGCCACAAACCGGCTTCAGGATCTTCAGGCACTTTCCCTTGGTTTGGAGAAATGCCAGAAGTCTTTGAATGACTACCTGGATTCCAAGAGAAATGCCTTCCCAAGATTCTTCTTTATTTCTGATGATGAACTGTTGAGTATCTTGGGCTCATCTGATCCTGAGTGTGTACAGGAACACATGATCAAGGTGAATTGTGAAAACTGATTTTATTTTTAATTTTAACTGTAATGCTGGTTGTTGCATGAAAGTAATTAATTTATATGTTCAAAGATTGTGAAAATAGTAATTGTATGAATACGATGTCGAGAGGAGGACAAGACAAAGCCATAGAGAAATTTACCTTTCTCTATGGCTTTGTCTTTTCCTCCTCTCGACACCATATTCATACAATATAGTAATTGTATGTTAAATTTCATGCAAACAATAGCATTTAAAAAACTTAAATTTCATAAGTTTGCTATCAGATGTAAACTATTTTAAAAAAGATCATGATAAATGATTTTTTAAGAAATCTTTTGGTAATTATAATTACATTCGTTAATCAAAAAGACAGGGATGAGAAAGAGAGGGGTATCAAAGATTCAACCCAATTCTGAGATATTCTCTCTTGCTTTTATCAGATGTATGACAACATAGCAGCCTTGAAATTCAACAAGGGACCAAACAATGAGATGCTTGCTTGTGGTATGATCTCTGCTGAGAAGGAGGAAATGGATTTCAACACAAACATCACTGCAGACGGACGAGTGGAAGATTGGATGACTGCTGTGCTAGCTGAAATGAGAAGCACAAACCGTCTGATTACAAAAGAAGCCATATTTTACTACTCACATAAAAAGACAAGGTAAAAATTTCAATTCAATGTCTAATTGAAGAATGAATAAACTTAAAATTTAAATTTACAAAAGAATTATGATAAAACATAAAGGATTGAGCAAAAAATTTCCTTCAAAGATTAGACATCAGTTGAAACACATATTTATCATTAGTTAGTGTAATAAGAATAATTCCTGGATAAACTTTACTTTTTCAACATTTGGATAATTTTCCAGACAGTAAGATTTTTCTTGTCATGAAACAGTGTCACATTATTTTAAACTAAATTAGTCTACCTTTTCATGTGTTTTTCATACATATTTGTTTTCTTTTGCTTTTCTTGTGCTTTTTTTTGTTTTAATGAAGATTTATCATCTATTTACTCTCTACTTGTGCTCATATTCATGATGGCAACGGATAATGTCTTGTTCCCCCTCAGCTAACAGCAGCCAGAAAAAAAAAATTGGACAATCCTTGTTGCCTCTTAGATATTGGTTATACTGTTAGAGATGTGTTCTTACACCATGATATTTGTTCACATTTTGGATCAGGTGAAATAATTGTAATTAGTGAAAACTGGATTTGAAATATCATTTGGCATTAAAATCTGATATGGAGCCTCCAAATGGAGCTAAGTTTTATCTTGTCCCACAGAGATTTCTTATTAAAAAATGTTTTGTTGTTTTTTTTGTTTGTTTATTTTTTTTCCCAGAGTTGAATGGATGCTGGACTACCAAGGCATGGTGTGTCTAGCAGGCAACCAGGTCTGGTGGACATGGGAAGTGGAGGACGTGTTCAGAAAGGTCAAGAAAGGTCAGAAAACTGCCATGAAGGACTATGCAAAGAAACTTCACAAACAGATTGATAACCTTGTGGTCAAGGTTTGTAAAAGAATTTGAGTTGCTCATGTTGCTCTTTTAATTTTTTTTCGTTTTTGAAGTTTCATTTTTTATCATCATTTTTTGTTTTAATTATGAAGACAAAAGTGCACTCATCTTCAATGCTGAGAAATTAACAAATTTTTAATCATGTTGCAGAGTAAATTTTCAATTTTTTCTGCTCTTTTAGACAAGATAGACATATGATGTTTAAAAAAAATTATAAGCAATTTCTTAAATTTTCTTTGAACACTGAGCATATCATGAAGACATTAAGCATAAGCAGAAGCCTGAGCATAATACATCAAGGGTATGGTACAGCTTAGTCTTTAAATGCCCTGTGGTAATTGCTAAATGAAAAAAAAAAATATAATGGCAGCAAAATATAAAACCAAGCATATTAATGCTTAATACAGGCATTCTCACATTCATATCATTGGAAAAATTGGGGGGAAAATCATAAAAACATAATTAAGCATAAGCAGAAGCCTAAGCATAATACATCAAGGGTGTGATACAGCTTAGTCTTTAAATGCCCTGTGGTAATTGCTAAATGAAAAAACATATATAATGGCAGCAAAATATAAAACCAAGCATATTAATGCTTAATACAGTCATTCTCACATTTATATCATTGGAAAAATTGGGGAGAAAATCATAAAAACATAATTTAAAAAAAAAATCCATAATTTTAAATTACATACAGAACATTGTCTTTGTGTCATGCTATTCTTCAAAATCATATATTCTGACAAAGAGTTCTTTGTCAATAAAAAAGAGTCAGAAACAATAGGACAAAAAGCCTGAAAATTAATCAATGCTTACTGAATGATATTTAATTGCATGATTTTATCTGTGAGATGAAAAAGCGAGATTGTCATTCCCTGCTTGATTTCCTACCTCAGGTTAGATCACCCTTGTCCAAGAATGACAGATCTAAATTCAACTCCGTTCTTATCATTGACGTCCACGCCAGGGACATCATTGACTGTTTTGTCAGGGACAGGTAAGTTATCTGAATATTTACTAATTTATAATTGTACATGTTGTAGTTTTCTTTTAAACTTTTAAACTTTTAAAAGAAAGTTTGCATGCACTTGAACGGCTGTTGTTGTGTCTGGTATTTGTTTCTCATGTGTTATAAGTTAAATAAGGAATAAAGTGTTGTTTTTACATGAAATCATTCAGTGGCACTATTAAAGTATAAAAAGAATAAAGTAATTTTAAAAATCTCAAAGTACATTCATTACAAGTAAACATTAATTAAAAAGTTCCTCATTAATGGCATTTAAGTAAAAATTTGTGGATGTTAGATTTTTTGTATCAAACTTTAAGCTTCTCATTTGTCACCTTTCTTTGAACAAGATTACTTTTTCGTATATTAGAATAACACCTATCAATGAATTTTTTATATTGATCTCCTCTGGTACATGTTACTTGTGAATAGAAAGAAATTTTGAAGATTTACATCATACAAGCCAAAGTTTCTTGTGGTTATGTTCAGATCTCAAAAATGAACTTCAGCAGAGAAAATGGACTAAACAAGAAATGGAAAGAAAAGCCTCTTTTTAACCATTTGTCCATTGTAATCATCTTTTGGTTTGCTGAAGTGCATGTCAAATTATTGTCTCCATTTATTAACAAGAAGCCAGAATCACACTGTCTTTTCGATCTCTCAAAACAAATTAGTTTAAGTTTAAAAAATTATAGTCTATATGCAAGCTCCCCTTTTCCCCCTCCCTCTTTTCTCTTTTATCAGCATCATGGATGCCAGGGAGTTTGAATGGGAGTCACAGCTCCGATTCTACTGGGTCAAGGAGCCAGATGAACTGGTCATTCGACAATGTACTGGTGAATTTGGTTATGGTTACGAATACATGGGGCTGAACGGTCGACTTGTCATTACCCCACTGACTGACAGAATCTATCTCACTCTGACTCAGGTACACTTTTCTTTTACTCTGACTCAGATACACCATTCTTTTCAAGTTATTTAGCTTGTAACTTAGTTCTTCAGGTAGTTAGCTAGTTACTCATCAGTCTTTTGAGTTCTGTTATACAAGCTGGAACTCAATGTTTACAATGATTTGTTAGATTTTTCAGTGTTTCAGATAACGCAAAAATTTATAGTTAATTTTGATTACCCAATTGGTATTTAACGTAATTTCTTAAAAAATTATACATTATAACTATTCACATATATTAACTGTAATGCTGTAGAAAAAAGCTCTGAGCACAAATCTCTATATTGTTTTTTTGTAGGCTCTGTCCATGTACCTAGGTGGCGCTCCTGCAGGTCCTGCTGGTACTGGTAAGACGGAGACAACTAAGGACTTGGCCAAAGCTCTTGGACTGCTGTGTGTGGTCACCAACTGTGGAGAGGGTATGGATTACAAGGTGAGACATAAATAATAACTTTGTTTATGATTTTTCATGCTGAGTATCATTGACCTGATAAAAAATGCCTGTTGGAGACAACAAAGATGATAATTATTAGTAACATTTTTTATGTGTTATAATCATTAGTATTATTATTATTATAATTATCATTATTATCATTAATATTGTCATCAATATCATTTTAATCACAAAATACTGGTTCTTGTTTACCTTTGAATATATTAATATCTGTGCTTGAAAATATTCCTGGTGGAATTCAATAAATCTACTTTTTTCCATCTTTTCTGTTCTTCTTTGGGTTCAATCTTGTATAAATTTATAGGGAATGAAAATTTGGAAGCTCTTTAAAAGCTATAGTCAAGACTTAATGACTGTTTTAATCTGGTTTCTCACAAGCTTTTTATTTTCTCTCAAATCTTTTTTTTTCCTGTTGAATATTTTTTTTGTTCATAGAGCTGTTGTGACTTGTGAATGCCAAATTAACATCGTAAAATGTCTTTAACATTTAATTTATCAACCATTTTATTTCACAGGCTGTGGGGAAGATTCTGTCAGGTCTGTGTCAGTGCGGAGCTTGGGGATGCTTTGATGAATTCAACCGTATTGATGTGTCTGTCTTGTCAGTCATCTCCACACAACTCAAGACCATCCAAAATGCCCTTGTGCTGCACTTGAAGAGATTCCATGTAAACATATAGAGTGCTTTAAATAAATGCAACACATGCACTGTTACTTTTTTTATGTTGTTGACAGTTCAGGAACTTATCTGTGAAATTTGTTTTAAATCCAATACTTTTGAAGGGGAATAGTAAATTGTTGAATGTATACAATTAACTTAATAGATTACTTTATCATTAAGTTTTTAAATGTTTTAATGGTATGGTTTTCAATTTTTAAAAATAGTTACTTTACAATTAATTATAATTTTTCAGTCTTCTTCTTCTTCAATAGAATGATGGTTTTTAATGAAAATGAAATATTGATTCCTGCCTCTTTGTTTACATATTCATTGAGTTTGAAGGGCAGGAAATTGACATGGATTCCAGAGTGGGTGTGTTCATCACCATGAACCCTGGGTACGCAGGCCGCACTGAGCTGCCAGAGTCAGTCAAGGCCTTGTTCAGACCTGTTGTGGTCATTGTGCCAGACTTGCAGCAGATTTGTGAGATCATGTTATTCTCAGAAGGTTTCCTGAATGCAAAGGTGTGTAAAACCTGCCTGAATTCAGAGCTGCTTAGGAGTGTAAAATTAGAAAATTATTATTTCAAGGGTCTTACTTATTTATTTGTGGGCCAAAATGCCTTTCAGCTGTATTTTTGTAAAAATCAGCCCTAAAAGAGTGTCATTATTATGCTTATTAATATTTGTCATTAGCATTTCTTCCTCACTTTTACAACTTGAGAGCTCACCGAAGCTTTTCTGGTTTTAATTTAGTATTTTTTTTATAGTTGTCAACCTTGGATATAATAATACTGTATAAAAAAATACATTTTAGTTTTTATATCTCAAACTCTGTTTCTAGATAGGATTCTTATTGTTCAATTTAATCTTTGCATTTTTTTTCCAGATTTTGGCCAAGAAAATGACAGTGCTTTATAAGCTTGCTAAGGAACAACTGTCAAAGCAGCATCACTATGATTTTGGTTTACGTGCTCTCAAGTCCGTGTTGGTCATGGCAGGGGAACTGAAACGAGGCTCTCCTGACTTGTCTGAAGTAAGAGTAATAATTTATAAGTTGAAATAGATATTGGGGTAGCTATAAAAATTTCCCGACTTATTTTAAAAAAATACAAGGCCATTCCTAGGAATTATTCCCAAATTCAGCAACATTTTGCTAACTGTATGCCAAATAAGAGTTTAAAATCATTCAATGATTTCAATGGGAATTTCTTGTGGTATTGAGTTTTGAATGTGTGCCATAGGTTGCCAACCACTTGTTACTAACATTTCTGGTTTTTATATCAATCACTCCGAACACAGGATGTGGTCCTCATGCGTGCCCTGAGAGATATGAATCTGCCCAAGTTTGTATTTGAGGATGTGCCACTCTTCCTTGGTCTCATCTCTGATCTTTTCCCTGGCTTAGACTGCCCCCGAGTTCGTTATCCTAACTTCAACGATGCCGTGGAGCAAGTGCTAACGGACAACGGATATGTTTTGTTGCCACACCAGGTAATTAAAACTATGTTATTTCAATGCTGCTTTTACACAATGATGAAAATAAGATCCTGAAGTAAAAGACTCAAAAGAAAAAAGAATATATTTACTGAAGGTGATTCATTTTCTTTTTATGACATGACTTGTATAAAAGGCAATGAAAGTTTGTTATTTCAATTTTGCCTGCGTTTTAAACTTAAAATTTTCCAGGTTGATAAAGTAGTGCAGATGTATGAGACCATGCTGACACGTCACACCACAATGATTGTGGGTCCAACAGGGGGAGGCAAATCTGTGGTCATCAACACTCTGGCACAAGCACAGACAAAGTAAGGCTATGCTTGTTCTTATCTTGTTTCTCTTAAATGTAATTGAGGTAAATAGATACGTTTTCATTTGTGTCTTGGTTCAAGTAACCACTTATAAAAAAGCAAATTAATGAGAACTGAATTTCAGGTAAAAAGTTACTCTTTTGCTAGATACAATGTTCCCTTTACCCTTCAAGCTTACAACCTTAAAATCACATTGGCCTACGCAACCCTTCATATCATATCATATCATATCATATCATATCATATCATATCATATCTCAAATATCAATAAAGCTTGTCTCATTCTTTTGTCTCTTTTCAATCTTTTTCTCTATATTTTTAAGTGTCTATATGGAAACATATTGGCTATCTGTCTCTCCCTGTCTCTCTAAATCTGTATCCTTTTGAACAAACCTAGATGAATGGTATGTTAAAAAGTTCTTTCAGCATCTGTCCTGTGTGTTTTATTCTCACAGGCTTGGAATTTCCACAAAATTGTTTGTCATCAATCCCAAAGATCGTTCAGTGGTTGAACTGTACGGTATCTTAGATCCAGTCACCCGAGACTGGATGGATGGTTTGCTGTCCAATATCTTCCGTGATATCAACAAGCCTACAGATAAGAGTGAAAGGAAATATATTGTGTATGACGGCGATGTTGATGCACTTTGGGTAGAAAACATGAACTCTGTGATGGATGACAATCGTCTTTTGACCCTGGCTAATGGAGAGAGAATCCGTCTGCAGAAACATTGTGCTATGTTGTTTGAGGTAAGTCTTTATAAGATATATGCTTACTTTGCAGTTTTCTTTCTTCACAGAATTTTACGCAATATGAAAATTGGGAAAACAAAGCACTTAAAAATTTGATTGACAGTCAAAGGAAATATAAGTAGTTTCTTTTAGAAATGCAGTTAGCTATATCTAAGATAAAATATGGTCTAGATTTAAGAAGAATACGCTTAGCATCCAAAGTGACAATTGGAAGTTCAATGATGACAAATATGTCCATCTGTCTTTTGTGTTTGAACTTCAAGTGAGTTAGCAGTTAATATGTGAATATTTTACCTTTTTTTCCACTGTTTGTAAAAGGTACATCTTTGCAAAACTGGAAAGTTAAGGGCATTGCATTTCATCCAGGATGTATAATTGATTTCAATGATCACCTGCAAATCAATGATATTTTATTTTCTCGTAGTTCAATTAAATAAAAAGAAATTTTGACCTTTTTTTTCTCTTATCACAGGTCTCAGATCTGCAATATGCATCCCCTGCAACCATCTCTCGATGTGGTATGGTGTATGTGGATCCCAAAAATCTTGGTTATAAACCCTACTGGCAGAAGTGGGTGGCCACTCGACCCCTCAAACAGGAGCAAGATGACCTCAATCTTTTGTATGAAAAATATGTGCCAAGCTGTATTGACCTGGTCGTGGAAGGGATGCAAGATGGCCGACAAGGAGAAAAAATGAAAACTATTGTTCCTCTGACAAACCTGAACATGGTAGGAAATAATGAGATAATGCATTTTTTTTTTTAAATAACGTCATCACAATTTTTATTTTTATTTAAAAATAACCCCATCTCATCGTAAAGACAAACAAAAATTTGAAGTCATGAGTACTTTAACCTTATTAAACCCCTTTACCTGGAAAGATATTGTAGCAAAGAAACATTTGGTATAATATGCACGGTATGTGGTATATTAATCACCAAGAGACAGAGAACAAATATTATGCTCTGACATTAAAGAAGAAGAAGAAGAAGAAGAAGAAGAAGAAAAAGAAGAAGACACCTGCTTGGTTTAGCTAGTAATGAGAGTAAATTGATAAATTTATATACCAACAGACAAAATAAAAGAATACTATTTACTTTTTTTTCTTTTTAAATGAAATTAAAAAATAAGAGATTTTTGGGAAAATCATGACTCAATATAATTGGGATCATGCTAAGTGTGTAGATATATTGTGTTTATTAGTTTTGATCTTTTTGTGTCTGAAAATACGTGTATCAGGTCAACCAACTGAGTATGATGCTGAACGCATTGCTGACAAAGGAAGTCTCTGACCCGATGGAGCTGGAGGCCTTCTTCCTCCAGGCCCTCATTTGGTCCGTTGGGGCAGGCCTCCTGGAAGACGGGCGGGTCAAATTTGACGGCTACGTCAAGTACTTGGCCTCTCTCACTATGCTCCAGGAAGAATCCAAATACGCTGCTCCAGGTGAGATTGACAGTTATTTTGATGTTGGTCTCCCAAATCTTTAATTGTATGAATTAGCAAAAACATTAACCTTAATTTATACCAGAGTCTCAGCAATAGCCTTGCACTTGTATCAATCTGTTGAAAAAAGCTACTTTGAAAATGCAATGGAAGATCCTAGTTAAAAGCTTAAAGCCGTGACTCTTGACAGTGGTGTTATAGTATTGCGGCACCTTACTCATTAGAATGCTTTCCATTGGGTAATCTTTTGTAGTTTTCTACATCTACTAATAAATCTGTGGCCTTTTCCAATAGATAAATAAGAACAGCTATTTGCCAATAAAATTTTAGTGAAGAGAATACTCAGAAAATCCTCTTGCTCCACTGGTATCATTTAATTTTTCGTTTTTGATAACATTATTAGAGGTTCTTTTAGTTGATCCATAACTCAAATATGAAGGAAAATGAATTTTTTTTCAGTTTAGATATTGTTGCTTCAGACGAAAAGTTTTGTGGTATCTGCCACCTGAAAAGATGATAACTTCTTCCTCTCCTAAATTTTGAAAGTCTGAGACTGTTAATGAAAACTTGGTTCAAGAGGATAAACAGGTTCTTTTTTTTATGATGCACAAATCATTTCAAGGAATCGAACCCCTTTAAAAATATAGTATTTTTTTGAAACATGAAATTTTGAAGAATTAATAATAATGATAATAATAATAATAATAATGATAATAATAACAATAAATAACATTTCTATCATGCACTACCGCAACAATGTCATGCTCAAGGTACTTTACAATGGCTGCTTATTTTAGATTAAAAAAAAAAAATTCGAACATTTACAATTGAATCAACAAAGCAACACACACACAAAATGCAAATGTTCAGAATATAATCATCCGGTACGCTTACGCACTTGTTGCACGCCAACACACAAACTGACACCACGCAGTAGATTAAGAAAATAAAAGGAAACAAAGAGAAATGTCATAAAAAATTTGATTCCATGTTTATCTATAAACCATAGGGGGACGAAAGGGGGGGTGGGGGGGGGGGGGCGTTAAAAAGTAGGCCTTCTGGAAAAAGTATTGTTTAAGTTTTGGTTTGAAGTTTTAATTAAGATGCACTCCCAAATAATGTTTATCATAGTGCATTCATATGTATGCATTGATGTCCATAAAATGTACATAATATGTGCATTGATTGTTCCCTCCTTCCCCTTTGTCTCACATTTGAATTCCCTTTGTTCTGACCCACACCAAAAAAGTGCTCATAATCTATGTATTGACTGAAGTTGGGGACAATTTTCATGACAAATGATAAATTGTCCATTAAAAGGTTGCTTTTAAGTTTACAAATGTCAAGTCGTTTTCTACATTCCATAATTTTTAAAACATAAGTATATTATTTTTATCCAAAATTTTGAAGAAGAAAAATAAGTGTGCTGAATCTGTTACTTTGAATTTCAATACAAAATATCAGAAAGAAACAGATTTGGACAAAAAAGCCTTTTTTTTTAGTCTTTCTTTTTTTGATAAGAATACTTTTTTTTAGTAATAATGATATGAGTAAATCTGCTCTTACATGATCTGAGCCTACCTTTCTGGTTTTTTGAAGTGGTCACATAGATATATCTTAAATAAGATCTGGAAGTATATGATTATACTTATGGTGTCAAGCAAAAACTAATCAAGTCAGTGGGTGAAAAAGTTATTTATTACTACATATCATGAAGGCTTAGCAGATGTTATGCATTGAGTGCCAAAATAAATAAGCTTAAATCATTGGGAATATGTAAAAACTGGTTCAGTTGGTGTGTAATTTTGTTTTAGCCTTGAAAACCAGCCAAGTTTGAGAATTTTCTTACCACCTTTTTGAGTTCTACCTATGGGACAAATAGGCCAAACTGGTTGTAAGTCTGGTGATTTAGCAAAGAAATGAGATTTATTTCCCAAACTGGCAACCCTGAAAACATAAACAGCATCTATTAAGATTGTTTAAACCGTTGTGTATTGATAATACAAAATTTCAAGTTTCATTTTGAAAAAGGTGAAATTCTAAACTTTTTATGCAACTTTTTTCATTTCTTATGGAACATCTTAAATGGTGGACTTTTGTTTTTGCCTGACACCATAAGTTTGATAGTTATAATTTGGTGACATCCCATGTATATGTATTATGTATCTATTATATATGATATATTGTGTGTCCCATTAATAACCATTTTGAATGTTTGGGCCAGTCTTTGTTCAGAACCAGTATCGTAAGAAATTATTACAGTTTATAAGTAAGTCCTTTACCTGGTGACTTCACTGTTTTTTCAACAAAATCACTCTCATAAAATGAAATCACAGGAGTATTGATCAATGTGTCAACAATAGCTTTAGATTTTATCTTCAATGTTCTGAAATTACTTCTCGGTGAAGGTTCACTTGTCTTTTCTCCATTACTTTTAATTGAAGCATAAAATCCTGTCTCTTTGCTGAGGGTTTTATTTTCAATGGTAAATATAAGTTACTTGTAAGATTTCAAAAGACTCCTTACAATGAAAAAAATCTACTGTTGCATTAAATGATTTTTTAAAAGTTTTATGCTTTAGAACCTGATTCAGATTTTATAATTATATGTTTTACTTGGTGTTATCAACACAACATCATCTTCTCCTATAAAGAGTTCTTCACAAACATCCTCAAAATATTTTTAAAATCTTTTTATCACTTTTGTTATCTTTTAAATTTTATATATTCAAAAGGTTACTCCTGCAACTATTTAAAGAGACCGTTTTTATCCTTCCACATTTGATCAGGAAGTGTGCATTTTTATTGCATTAAGTCACACTTTTATAAGATGACCATAAATTATAGAGCATTTTTATTTTGAGATTCCTTCTTTTATTACATGTTCACTGCATGAATTTGAGGAAAATATAAGTTTTGAATATTTCATGATAATGTTGACAATGACTTTTTTCTCAGACATTTCTTTTGTTTTTTCACCTTTCTAAGAAATACACTTTTTTTCAAATGTCTAAACCTTACATGGATACAAATGTTTGAATTAGAGACAAGTAAAATGCCATTTTTGATAAATTGATGAAATCTTGAGACTTTAAGTATCTTCAAGTCTTGTCCATTACCTAGATAACTTCTCTCTCAAAGTGTTTCCAAACTAAAGTGATTAATAATAATCAATCTGTGAAGTTAGTTGGAGAACCCTGCATAGTTTTGTGTGTACCTTTGTTGTGCCATTATTGCAGTAGCTTTGGTATTGAATTATTGGTTCTTTAGTTTTCAATTAAACTGTTCATACAAATCACATTTAAAGCATTCAATGTGACAGTCATATCAGTTGTGCACACTTTTAAAATGCAACCTGGCCTGAGAAAGGGGTTTTAGGCATTACTTTGCAAAGCATTCAACAGTTCTTAACATGTAAATGTAATAAAAACAGCACTTACTTGCCCAAAACCGTTAAATACCTGGCTTCAGATACCCCCTCACAATGACCACCTGTCTACCACACTTACAGATCCTGCATACCACAGAAAATATCTTATATCTGGCAAGCAAACAATTTTTTGCTATGCTAGATATTAGACTGGCATGCTTAAAGTTGTTGGCTCGAGTCAAGACTTTGCAATTGTGATACACATTTTTTTCATGCAACAAATTCCCTTTCAACTCCTGTCTCTACCCTAGAGGGAATGGGTTCCCAGCCTAATGAATACTGTTGCAAATACATTATCGTACCTACCAGTTAACTATATAGTCTTGTAAAATGTGTTTCCAGATGCTTTTGGTTTTATGATAAATGATAAATTCATTCTATAAGCTTTTTAACTTGTACTTCTGTGGTGCCATATTTACTTTTACTCTCATCTCATATGATATCCTGTTCAGTTTCATCTTTCAGTCACAAGAAATGACAAATTTCTAATTGTTTGATCTTTTTAAAAATTTAATTATTATTTACTTTATCTATTTGTGTGTTACCCGATATTGCACCAGCACCAATCTTTCTCCTTCCATTGATGTCTGTCACATCTTCACTTATAACCATAAAATTACATCTTGTTTGTGTCAGGTGAGCTGCCTGCTACCAACACTTTGTATGAGTACTTCTATGATGGTGAGAAGAAACAGTGGATTCCGTGGGCCAAGCTGGTGCCAAACTATGTTCACAAACCAGAGCTGAAGTTCTATGAGATCTTGGTACCAACGGTTGACACTGTTAGGGCAACATGGCTGCTGGAGTTGATGGTCAACATCAAACGTCCAGTTGTCTTGGTGGGAGAAACAGGAACTTCTAAAACAGCCACCATTGCCAATTTCCTGAGAACACTTGACCAAGAACAGCATGTAAGAAAAACAAATATTTTATTTACTTTTTAAAGGTAGAAGTGTGTTATTCATGGAAAATTCCCAAAAGTAATTATATGTTAAAATAATGCAATACAGCCAAAAAAAAAAACCCAAACAATAACAACCCAAAAACAACAGCAACAAAAAACAACAGAACATAGAATATTATGAGAGGATTGAACCAAATTTTATAATTAATTGATATTTTTGTTAATGGCTATGAGTTTATAGTCATTTAAAACAGCATGAAATATTTTGTAAAACATTTTTGGAAGTATTTAGAAGCATTCCAAAATGATTTTGGAAGCCAGCATACCATAAATTTCTGTCAAAATGCATTTTCTATTTAGTGATTTTAAAGAAAGTTTTAAAAAATTTGATCTCTTTTTCTACAGTTGTTGCTCAACATGAACTTCTCCTCAAGGACCACCTCTTTGGATGTACAGCGTAATGTAGAGAGCAATGTTGAAAAGAGAACCAAAGACACATACGGTCCACCCCCTGGTAAAAGACTGATCATCTTCATTGATGATATGAACATGCCTCAGGTAAATGTTGTTTTTGTCACTACAAATTTTGTTTACCTTATTCCATGATCAGATAAATGGGCTTGTTGGCTCAATTGATAAGGCATCAGACTCCAATGCTGAAGAGTGTGAATTTGATTCATGCCGTTGCTAGTGGACCAGCCACATTGCAGCATTTGAATCGACTTTTTTTTTTGGAAGGTTGGGGTTTCTTTTTTTAGTTAGAGAAAAAGGAAGTAAAGATCTTAATTTTTTTTTAAAGTGGTTGTTCTGCAATTGAAAATATGGGCAAAACCCTTTTTTTTCAGCACACTAATAGTTAAATTGTATTTATTACACAATCTGTTTTTAGAAGCTACGACATTTCTGGAAATTTCCAGGTATGCTTTATCACCCCTTATTCATTCATTTCTTGACTACAGTATGTGAGCTACTCAATAATATTTGTTCAATATTCAGGTGGATACATATGGCACACAACAGCCTATTGCCCTATTAAAACTTCTCTTAGAGAGAGGAGGTCTCTATGATAGAGGCAAAGACCTCAACTGGAAGAACATGCGAGACATTGGCTACATAGCAGCTATGGGTAAAGCAGGAGGTGGTCGCAATGAGACAGACCCCCGATTTGTGTCACTCTTCTCCGTCTTCAACATGACTTTCCCCGACAATGAATCCTTGTTCAAGATCTACAATTCTATTCTTGAGGGACATCTTCAACCATTTGTGAGAGAGTTACAGGATCTGTCTTCAACTTTGACAAACATGACCATGGATCTATACAAGTAAGTGAGGATGTAGCTATTATTCTGACATGGAGTAGATAATTATGACTTGATTTAAAAAAAAAAAAAAAAAAAAGCCAAGACGAAAGCATGATGGACATGCAAAGTTTATGAGTTAAAATCCAATAGTAAAAGAAGAAAAAGTGAAAGGTAGCTCTCTTTTTTTTCTAAATTGTTGACTTCAACAAAAGTAGAAATACTGGTTTTTATAAAAACCCAAATTTATCATAAAAAAACCCCAACAAAATATGATTTTCAGATATGGTATTATAAATACTAATCAACAAGCAGCCAGCAATAACTTTTATCTAGCATTAATTTTTTTTTAAATTAAGATAAAAACTTTGAATACTTGAACTGTATACTTTCAGCCACATTGTAAAAGAACTGCCACCAACACCTTCAAAGTTTCACTACATTTTCAATCTACGAGACTTGTCCCGGATCTACAATGGACTTTGTCTCTCCACACCAGACCGTTTCAGCAAACCGGAGCAATTCCTTCGTCTCTGGAAGAATGAATGCTACCGTGTTATCAGTGATCGCCTCATTATTGATGTGGACAAGGAAGTCATCGCTGTAAGATTTTGTTTGTGCTTTAAAATGGTTTTAACATTTAAGAATGAAATAGGAAAGCTATGGGAGAGAGAAAGAGAAAAATAGAGACGGAGAGGAAGTAGTAGTGAGAGAAAGAGAGAGAGAGAGAGAGAGAGAGAGAGAGAGAGAGAGAGGGAGAGATGAAATAAGGAAAAAGAGAGAGAGAGAGAGAGAGAGAGAGAGAGAGAGAGAGAGAGAGAGAGAGAGAGAGAGAGAGAGAGGGGATGGGAAGAAAGAAAAGTAGAGATTATGAGAGAGATGGGTGCGAGGTGATTTTGAAGTCAAAATGAGGCGTCTCAAGGGCGTGAGATGGGTTTGAAGTCCAAATGAGGTCTCAAGGGTACAAGGTGGTTTTGAAGTCCAAATAAGCCGTCTCAAGGGTGTGAGGTGGTTTTGAAGTCTAAATAAGGTGTGTCCAGGGTGCGAGGTGATTTTGAAGTCAAAATGAGGCGTCTCAAGGGTGCAAGGTGATTTTGAAGTCCAAATGAGGTGTCTCAAGGATGCGAGGTGGTTTTGAAGTCCAAATGAGATGTCTCAAGGGTGCGAGGTGGTTTTGAAGTTATTAGCTTTAGGCCTATTTTAAGACAAAATTCTGACATAAAGCTGTTATTGCAGTCTTTTCATATTATATTTGATTCTTTCACTTGTGTTAAGTCTTGATTTTACAATTATGTTTACTGTTTCCATTTATTTCACAGGAATATTTATCATTTAACTTATATGCACAGATTCTGTCCATGTGGTATAATAGAGATATTTTAAAATTGGAACTGAAATTAAAATTCAGTTGTCTGTAAAGAAAGTTGCTATCAATGAAATTAACATATATTTTGATAATCTCTGTTGAAGTCATGCACAATATCTTAACATAAATCTTTTGTTTATGAAACAGAGTAAAATCAAGAGCCAAATAGAGGAAAACTTCAAGCCTCACTTGGAATATGTTGAAAGAACTCCATTACTGTTTGGGGATTTCCGCACAGCACTTGATGAAGGGGAGCCTCGTCTGTATGAAGATGTGCAGGACTATGACGCCACTAAGTCTGTTTTCCAGGAGGTAAACTCTTGACATAGACTTCTCTTTTGCAATATAGAAGCAACTTTTGAGGTTAAAAGAACGATACTTACTACCTTTTTATAAAACTCAGCTTAATGCAAAATTTATAATTCAATTCTTACATTGCAGTTTTTTTATATTATATTTAACGTTTTCACTTGTGTCAATTCTGATTAGAGCAGCTTCAATATTTAAAAACAGGAAAAGTCATGTCTGAATGATGAGGTTCTTTCCCTTTGTATTTCTTACTATTATTTTAACTATTAATTTCTTCCCTCTTTACAATATAGATCCTTGAGGAGTACAATGAGTCAAACACTCCCATGAATCTTGTTCTGTTTGATGATGCTCTAGAGCATCTTTGCCGTGTACATCGTGTGCTGAGAATGGACAGAGGCCATGCTCTGCTGGTTGGGGTCGGAGGTCAGAGGTTTTTTGTTTTTTTTTAAGTTCTGTATTAATAATAAATAATAATAATAATTTATTTATAAAGCACCTAAAATCCACTGAATAGTGCTCGATGGCGCTTGACTGAGATTGTTGGTCAAATACAAAATAGTTGGTATTATTTCAGGAGCATTTTTGTGTCACCTTGAAATTTCCTCTTTTGTACTTTGCACCACTTCACACAGGCTTATATTGGTGGGATATTTAGTTTTTTGGGTCATTGGTGTCATATTACAAGATCCACCATCTTGCTCTA
>JBCIKM010537432.1:0-18084 GCA_039654465.1 Melibe viridis | reverse complement strand
GAGGGCCAGAAGGACCAACGAGACCAGTGGAACCAGCAAGACAAGGAGGGCCAGAAGGACCACCGGGATGAGCGGAAACAGCAAGACAAGGAGGACCCTAGCAAGACCAACGGGACATGCGAAACAGGCAAGACAAAGAGGAACAGAAGGACCAACGGGGCCAGTGGAACAGCAAGACAAGGAGGGCCAGAAGATGAAGGTCCAATGAAAATACCAAGACAATGAGGACCAGAAGGGCCAACGGGACCAGCGGAAACAGCAAGACAAGGAGGACCAGAAGAACCAACGAACCAGCGGAAACAGCAAGACGAGGTGGACCAGAAGGTGAAGGTCCAATGAAAATACCAAGACAATGAGGAACAGAAGGGCCAACGGGGCCAGCGGAAACAGCAAGACAAGGAGGGGGGGGGGGGGGGTCAGCAGGACCAACAGGGTAAGGGGGACAAGCGGAACTAGTAGGACCAACGGGATCAGCGGAACCTGCAAGACAAGGAGGACCAGCGGAACCAGCAGAACAAGCCGGATAAGCAGGACCAGCAAGACCAGGAGGACCAGCAAGACCTGTTCACATTCATTTCAACAGTGGTCCCAAAGAACCACTGGGTCATTTTTAAAAGACGAGCATCTCAGTTTGACCTTGAAGGTATTAGAGATAGTACATCGTTACGAGTTTCCTACCGCCGATCAGGTTGTCTGTTATCAAAAAGCCGTGATTAGTACTAAAACAAGAAACCATCACGACCAGACAATCCTTTGTCCGACCTCAGGACTCAGGATTTTACACAGGGTTCAACGATATGTCACCAGCCTGGTAATGGTGGAATGGCCGAGTTTGAAATGAAAACAAGGTATGAAACAAATAAACAAAACAAAAAAAAAAAAGAAGATAATTTCCTTGATGTTATCCACGCACATCTTCTTCTTTTCTTGTTGCTGTTGTTGTTGTTGTCAGATCTGTGTAAGGTAAGACTGGGTAGGGAACCCAGGCGTTATGTAGCGTGATAGGTGCGATGACACGGTAGGGATCGAAAACATCTTCCAACGCGAAAGTCCGCCGACACTTTGCACATCAACAAAGGGTATATGCCATCTCCCTCCCCCCCCCCCAAAAAAAAAAAAAACAGCAACAGCAAACTGCTTTATACTTTATAGAGGGGACAATAGAACACCAGTAATGCAAAAGGGAGGAAAAGAGAAAGCATAAATGACAACTTCGGAAAGAAAATAGCAGTGACTCAAAAGCAATTGGACAGCTTACCAAATCTCGAGAGAAGCTTTTTAATATTAGCATGTCACACAAACTATAGAAGAAAATGTGAAACAGGTCTCAAGGATTACTCTCTGAATCTAACCAAGTTTGTGTGAGTTGACATTTCAGGGCGTTATCAAAATTATTTTTCTATCAGTCTCAGCATATCATTTTCAATCAACATTGGCTGAAAAAAAGAATACAAACACAAAGAAGGTTACACTTACACAGATTTCAAGAAGTTGATGTATTCTGACCATATCTGAAATGACATGATGTCCATCCCAATTTTCTCTAGAGCAAAGTCATAAGCTTGAGCCATTTTCTCTCTGAAATAAAACCAAAAAAGATAGTTATGTGAAGTTTACTTTTGAAGAAGAAAATCTTTTGAAGTAAACGCACTATAAGTGAAAAATAAGCCACTTTGCAGTCTTTTAAAGAAAAGAAAATTACAAATTAATTAATTTATTTCCTGTTTTGACTTCCCTCCTGAAAAAATAAAAAATAAAAGAAGTTTAAAGAAAATCACCAGTCTGGTCTTCTGCATAATAAATGTAAATTCTGCAATCATTTAATTAAAAAACAACAATCAACAAACAATTTTTTTTTTTAAATGCCAGGAAAAATATCAATGGGTGCTTTTCTGATTAAGAAAGAAATTTGCAATTTGTTACCGGTAGGATGGCAGACTTCCTTTAGTTTCCTTGATGTAGTTGAGGTACAGCCGCCAAAGGTCTATGTTGAGCACCTTGATCAGGCAACGCTGGAACAGCTATAATTCATCGAGGGTCGGCCAGGAATGGATGGTGTGTGACAGTAATGATGAATAATGGCTTAAAATATAGGCAGGAGTTCACAATAATGGCATTGCATCTTCCTCAGAACTTCAGTTTTTTCATATAGGGTCACGCATGTATTCAGGTCAGTCAAATCAGAAACAAACAACAAAAAAAAGGCAAGAGAACAAGCTAAACCAACACAGAAGACAGATTTTTATTGTCTTTTTTAATGAATTTTCATAATAATGGAAAATAAAACTACAGGAACGAGTTTTAAAAATAGATGTGAAAAATAAGTTGAAGAGAATTCTATGATAAATATGAAATAACAATAAATATGAAATAAAAATTAAGGGATAAAATAATGTTGAAGTGGAACAAACTGACGCTGAAGACCAACCACCATCAGGCAAGTTGTGTGAATGAATTTATTATGATTAATTGCATGAGATTAAAAAAAAACAAAAAACAAAAAAAAACCCCAAAAAACAACACGATTTGTAGCAAAATAAGAACCGTGAGTGTGAGAATGTCATCATTTATTTCATCAATCATTTATGTCATCAATTGAGGACAACATGGGGAAAGAATTCTCATCACACAAGACTAACAAAAAGTACCTCCTTATTATTACAAATTCTACAAATTACTGCTCGTTATTTTAGGACTACTGCTGGTATGATTTTTAAAATTTTCCATTAAGAGTATGTAATTTTATTTCCACCTAAATCTGAGTCTTGAGAATGAACTCTAAATAACCATATTTTTTTAAAATCTTATTTTACGAATGCACCAAGGCTTTGAGTCTGATCTTTTAATACTCTCCTTATGACATTTTGTTTGGAAGTAAAATTAGAAGTGTCAATAGTAACCGTAAGAAGGTGAATTAATGGGATCTCAAATACCGTTTCTCTATTTTTTTCAATAATAAATTTGTCAATCAAAAGACTCAAAACGACTAAAATTGAAAGAGGGTTTCCACAAAAAAGGATGATGTAGAAGAAAATAATAATGTTAATGTGAAACAGGTAGGCCTATTCAATTCGTTGTAGCTTGCAGACTGAGCTGCGATTCAGGGCATGGTTATTTTTCTTGGATTTTTTGATGGATATAATCTGTTTTCTCTTCACTTCAAGTGGTTTAGTGGAAGGAGCATCTTAAGAACTTTCTGACATTTTTGCTACAAATCCGACATCATTTTGTATTATGAAAAAAAAAACAAAAAAAAAACAGTATGAAAAATAAAAGAAAATCTGAGCATTTTATAATTTTAAAAAACTCTCTCCACACTTGATCTTGAAAGGTAGTGGATCCAAATCCCATTTTGATAGAGAAACTTATGTGTTGTAAGGCCAACATTATACAAATAATGTATGTATCAGTTAGTCAGACAGCTGACACAGCAGATGCTATGGAGAGAAGTAGCAGCTAGTCACATTGATGATTATGCTGAAACTGACGGCTCCAGATTCTCCAGAGTGCATGTTGTATGAATAGTTTCAATGGATTGATTATGAGTAGGCACAAATTACCACTGAAATTTCCAACAAGTCTTTGGAACTTGGAAAACGCTTCAATTTGCCCTCCCCTCCTTTTTTCATTTTAAATATAGTATATCATACATTATTCTCTCAACCATACAAAAACGAAAAACAAGAAAAAGGGCACTCATTCAAAACCTTGTCTATGATAAATTCAAGAACTAGTAAAATTCTTTTTACATGTATTTATTTGACAGATGACAAGCAATGACAAAATACAATCACTGACCTTTTCAACTCTTTCAAAGTTCTTCTGTTTAAGCTGAAATAAAATACATTAAAAATTACAGATGAAATAATTGTGAGAATATCATCTTTTTAAAAAATGCAAATAAATTTTAAAAAATTCTCTTTCAAAAGAGCTGAAAAAGAATAATATTGGTAATGCACAACAGCAACAAAAATTCTTGTACTGCGGTATCCATCCCTGTTGGAATTTCTGTTCTTAGCTCAACCTTAAACAACTTTCAGCAATTCAAATAGAGTTGGTGTTTTGTTATATTAAAAAGACAAAAATTACTTGCAAAACTTTTGTTGCTTCTGAAACTGTACAGGTCTTATGTATTGGTTTCTTTTCTTGTTTTGGGGGAGTTTTGCTCAATATTTCCTTTAAAATCTTTTCTCCCCTAATGAGTTACTATCCATACTGTAAGCACCTGCAGCCAGATTGAGGGAAAAAATACAGTCAAGACCTGACCCTGTCCAGAGACTGAGGGCCAGATCCTCATAAAATATTTAGTAGGACATGATAGCATTTTACTAACATTGCTTCTTAACTTGTTATTGTTACACTTATTTTTCCCAAGAGAGGCAAATAGAACTTGTCTTGGTCTTAGTCTTAACATGCAACCAGGGTCCCAAGAATACATTCTCAATTTGCCCTTATCATATCCAGAGGTATAAACTTGAATCATGTGAAATTGAAATAGGATCAAGATAACCTGACTGTAAAAATTGTCATATTTATGGACAATAAAGAATCTTTATTATTATTCTTATTAAAAGTAAAATTGCCAACTGTTTATTACGGGAGAGAGTGAAGAAAGATATCAGTGATCATATTCTTGAACTTGCGCTGATGGTATACCTAGTAAAAAGAAAGAGACTCATGAAAGTAAGGGCTACTGGTATCTCTGTATAAAAAGGCATGACGAGGCTACCTTGAAATGATCTGAATTTGGTGTGTAATTTCCCCTTCTCCCTCTCCAAAATCTGTGACTTGACTTAGATCATTGTTGTTGTCATGTCAAGTTCTCAGTGCAATCTGAATATTTGTCGATTGTCAGAGTGATTTTTCTTCCTGTACTGTATTCTGTGTAAGAGACTTTTGGAAAATTGTGCTGACAATGACTTTGCTCCACTGTAAAGCAAAACTTGAAGTTTTCATATTTTTTTTTCAACGTTACACCTACCTATTTCATTAAAAGGACCCTAGCGGTTCCCTAAATGTCTTCTTCTTGAATCAGTATTGCAGGAGTGAACACACATAAATAGAGTGGGGTTTAAAATTCATACATATAAAGGCTTTAAAAACATATGCCTTTGGGTTCAAATTGTTAACAAGCCTTTTCATCTTTCAATAATCCTGTAATAAGATAAAGATCAGAATGGGTTTGTTTCATCAGTTTGTGATCTGTTGCTTAGCAATCACAATCGAGTAAAAAGTTTTAACCGCAAGTCTAAAATGTAGGCTACATCACCCTCTGTGTGGACAGCAGACAGCTCGAATCCATGATGTAAAAACCAGTAATGGAGTCTATAAGTAGTAGGCCTACCTATAACAGATTGCGTTTCAACAGTGATAAATTTTAATCAATGGTAGGGTTTATTCTACAGCTGAAAATATTGAAATCTTACACTCAAACCGAAAATGATGGGGAATTGAACCGTTTGCCATACATTGGCTTTTTCCTCTCTAGGGATATTACAGTTGTCGGTGACACGATTGAGAATCCAAATACTGATCCAGGTCTTTCAGCAATGACTAATCCAACAAGAATAGTGTCACAGACTTTTACACAACTAATTAACTGGCAATAATTTCGTATTTATTTATACAGCTAACGCCCACTCCAGATTGATAACGAACAATTTAAAACTAATTGGTAATTTTGAGTTTAACTCTGAAAAGACAGGCAATTTTTAGGATCAACATTTTCAGTTGAATTTTTAGTAAATCCCTGAATAAGTACTGATAGAAAGAATGATCCTGACTTATTTCTGATTCCAAATGCTTCAAGTGACTGTTGCATTGATAGTACTGATTGCAAATAGAGAGAGAGAGAGAATTGGGAGTGACGTGTGCCGCTTTGTCAATGAGATAGGACGGGGTGTAAATTAAAAGGATGCACAATGCTCTCAGCAGAGGAATTAACCCACATTTCAGAACATAATTTCAGTTTGACGTTACCTGTGGCCAAGTTTACAAAACACTTTTTATAATCATAGCTTGCCAAATGAGCAGGCAACAGACCTTCATTAAAGAAAACTGTAACATAAAAGATCGGCCTGATGGTGAGTACTTTGTAAAGCCCTAAATTTTGTCTAGGTGTGTGTAACTGAGAACAGACAGGACATTAAAGGAATGAAGAAAAAAAAAAAAGATTTTTCATGTGTGAGTAAGAAGTTTTTAAGTGGTGTGGATAATTTGAGAGAAAGAAGTCCAACATAAATTTAAGTGATAGGAAAAATTAGACAATGGTTTTTAGTAAAAAGATACAACATAAGTAGAGGCTACTTACGCTTGTTTGAAAAAGCTGACAGACTAGTTTTACAGTAGGAGCAAAGAACAAGAACTAGAGAGAGAAAAGGGGATCAAACACAGATTATCAAAGATAGTGCTTTTACTATCTGCAGAGCTGGGATGCATATCATGAATTTGAGATTTTCTGAACTTTTGCATTTTCTTCAGAGTTTGCCACCTTTTAAATGCTCTGAATCCATAATCGCAACATTCTTTTGTGTTTTCTTACTATTTTACTTTTAGTTCTCCTGCCAGAGTCAAGGATAAGACAAGAAAGCTGAGAGGAATAAGAATAGTAACAAAACTTCTCTGTCAACAAAAACAAGCCAACACCCACACACAAGAAAAAAAACAACCCCAAAAACATAAGTACAAAATCTTGCAGTGAGTCAAAGGCAAGGCAAGCCAGAAAAATAAATACTGAAAGAGACTTTGCATTGAAATGTAAAACAAAATTTAATTCATCATCCAAAGCATAAAAAAGCATTGGTGAGAATTTGATTGTTCCTTTTTTTTCAATTTTCAAACAATAATTGCACTAAAAAAGACAGCCAGCTGTAACAGAAATTATAGATCAGTTTAAAAAAATATGAATCTGACACCAATGTTTCATTTCATACAGTTAGAATACAAACATCAAAAGGATTCAAGACTAAAAATTACTAGTCAACAATGTGTCATATTGCTGTTGTTTTTTTGTTTTTGGGTCACTCAATATTTGTCAAACACCAAAAGCTGTGACGTTACATTAAGAAAAGAGAACATTTTATTAAAAGTAGTAAAAAGGACGACAAAATAAATATTTTGGGCAATTTCCAAGGAGGCTTTGAATTTAAAAACTTTGTTTTATATAAGTAATTCAAAGAATTAAATATGACTATTCCTCATGTCGTTTCATTGAACATAAGATGTAAAAAAGACTTACAATTAATTACCAAATCAGAAATCTACTTTTTGAACCGCAATCCACTAAGTTTCTTCCCTGTTAATCAGGCAGACACAGCTAAGTCAAAATGGAACTTAAATGAAAGAACTTAAGACGTGTATGTCTAGTATTGGGATAAAGTGAAGAGAAAAAAGAAAAAAAAGACAATATTTTGAACACTCCCCCTCCCCAACCCTTCCCCTCAAAAGACAAGCTTCAGGTTTACCCAAATAAACTGTGAATTCCCCGAAGAGCTGCCTACCCCTAAAATCTAAAATATACAAAAAGAAGAATCATTATTCTAAAAAAAATAAAAAATAAAAAAATAAAATAGAGGAATTTCACATGAAATGCAGAAACCACAAAGCATTTCTTATCTTTTATCATGCCAAGCAATTCAAGTCTGAAGTAAGGCCAATCGTCAAAAGAAAGTATTTCCATACTTAAATCGTTGCTACTCCTTAGTCTACGAAGCTTTCATTAGCATTAAATTCTCTGAGGGTTTTTCTTAAATTCAAATCTTTCTTTTAGTATACTTTGGTAAATGTATTGTGAACCTTTGAAGGACAAGCTCCATACAAGGCGGATATATTGGAACTCATCCAGAGAAATTTTGAGAAATTTTTAACTAACAATGGAGGTTGTTCCGCTTCAGCGAAAACAATATTCCAAGAAATGTCCAAACAGTTGCCTCAAAATACCAAGAGAAATAGAGGTGCAAGGTGTGTCAATACAACACTGAATAATTGCAATCGGCCCTTTGTTGATTGACAAGAGAAAGTTTGCGTAGGGAATTTTTATACTTTGTTCTATGTTAGTGTTAGCCTTGACTAAGGAAGAGATGGAAAAAGGAGACATACAGATAAGAAGTTCTGGTACCAGTCCCCTGTCTGAAATGGTAATGCAGTTCCTGATTCTTAAAACACTGTATAAAAACCTTTTTTCAAACTTAACTCTAAGGTTAAAGGCACTCTAAAAATCGTTTGCGCATTTAACTTAGTATAGATTAAAAATTCTAGTCTTGTTCTGAAAAGCTTTACCTAGAATCAGTCTTAAGCCTACATTTCATATTTCTGAAATCTACCCTAGATTGGGTAAGGTCAAGCACACCTATACTCCAGAGCAAGAGGAAATGATATCTTTTATCACTCTCACAGCCATATTGGAGCAAAATTGCGGTTGAATTGTTCCCTCATACCTCAAACTGGAACAGAAGGCTTCACGCCACTGAAACACTGAGAACCACATAACAATGTAAGGAAATCCCTTGACTTTCCTATTGTGGGTTCGATAAAAATAAGACTTTTCAGGTCAAACTTGTTGCTGCCCAAACTATTTAACTATTGAATGGAAGGAAAATAAAAATGATTTATTTCTTGCTATTTTCGTGGTTTCTTTACTTGCAGGTTGGCAAAAATAGGAAAATAAGAACAGCATGAGGACGAAATACAGAGATAAACTCCTACAAATCATAAACCAAGGTTAAATTGAGAGAAAGTAACTCCAACACACCACCCCATCAAGAAGACCAACACAAAATTCTTGTTGTTCAGAAACTGCATCTTTATGGCTTTCATAAAATAAATGGTAAAGACTTATTTAGAAAATAAGTAAAACTATATGATAGCACAAAAGGTGCATACTTCAGAAATTTCGCAGAGTACCAAGGGTGAGAGAGTGAAAATAAAATCTCAAATGAGAATTTTTCCGCAATTCTAGACTACATGTTGTCGCCCCAGTTCCGCTCCACTATATCTCCATAAAACCTGGTTTGGAAAAAATCAAAGTTTACATCCCTCTATACCGTAAAGAGGAAAATAAAAACTTGTTTGTTGCCGAACATATACTATGGCTTCATAAATATTAATGACAATCACATGAGACATAGAAAATATCTCTGTGAGGCCCCTGGTACAGTTGGCTCCAAATTCAAGAAAAGTGGCCCTATAGAACAGAGCGGAACTGAAGTGACAATATGACGCAGGAGTTTTACTGACAAAGCGGGTGAGAAGGGCATTTACTGCTCCTTTCATGACGCAAACTGAGACCATTCAAATCTCATGCAGTGACATCAAGAAACGTAGAGCGTTTCCTCTCCTACTCGCTTGCCAAATCACAGAGACTCAGCTGATACTGATCCATTTGGAAAATAATAATCTTCTGGACCGTGATGGTGCTTTTTTGATCTGTTTATCATCTTTATTTAGAAAGTCTAAGTTATCTCTCTTGTCTTGGCACCCATATTCCATTTCTGAAGATTTAATACATATCTACAATAAAGTTGATCAACCTCATGCTTGATATAGATCATCCAGTACTTTCCGGCAGTTGGGAACTGTTCCACCAATCTTTCATACGTCTGTCTGGCATCCTCAATTCTCTTTGTCTATGCATGGAAAAAGTTGTTTTTGTTTTGTTTGGTTGTATTTTGTTGTGGTTGTTTTTTTTTTTTTGTTTTTGTTTTTTTTTTGTTTTTTTTTTTTTGGGGGGGGGGGGGGAGAGGTGGAGGAAAGAAAGAAAACACAAATCAAATCCTTTGAAAAACATATTTTCTATCATACTCCTACAGCAAAGTCTCAAATGAGAAACTACTTGATCTAATATACAAATATCACAATCAGTTGAATCAATTGATGGCTGAAATTTGCTGAGAAAAAAATACCAAATATTGGTGGAAGAGGGTTTAAGATACATCCAAGAATTTTTTTTTCAAATTGTGTCCAATAAAAGCAATTTAAAAAAAAAAAAAAAAAAAAGCAAAGCAAACAAAATAATTGAAAATATGTCTCCACTTCATGAAGCCAATAATTAAAGAAGTGTATCAGAAGCCATGACAAAAAATATTTTTCCTCAGCCCTCCCATCAAAAGTTACAAGGATCATATCAAAGAAAGATGTCACAGACCTCCCACAGTGAGCGAAAGTCAAAGGAAATGTTAGCGGATAGTGGCAGATGGCTCTGTGAACAGGCTTTCCATCTGGGCAGTGGCCAGGCCATGGGTGCCGTGGCAGGCCTCTGGTTTAATTATCATTTCAGACGACACCCATCCTTCTTGTTTTATTCCTTTCTTTATATATGGCTTTGACTTATGGTGGCACTGTCTAAAACATTTCCTTTGATTGTCAACTATTTCCAGTGCCAGTTCCTACTCTACTTCGCAGAGTGTGTGAAAAAAATAATATTAAAATGATTTTTAAGGGGCCAAAACTGTCCATAAAAGAAAAATCACTGTAACATGCTGGTGCAGTCTGTATTGTATTTTAAGTCAAGAATGAAAGATCAAATATACACAAAAATTGACACCCATAATAACTAATGATTCCTATTCAATAGACATTTACAGGAAACCTGTTGGAAGGGGAGTTAACTTTTCTTTTAAAAATTAGGTAGGTCTATCATGATAATGAGCACACGGCAAAGATATTTTCTTTACTTTATAACGAGTGCAGGCACTGTACTTAGTTTTCTAACTTAACAACAGTGAGTGCTGGTAAAGCCTTACACTTCGAGTAGGTACCCCATGTGTTGTGCAAAAACCAGTAATCACATTGTTGGGAAAAATACAGTGGAATTTGGATAAAGTCAACACCTCAGGACCGGGGAAAAGTATTGACTTTAAGCAAGGTTGACTTTATCATTTTGCAAGGGTGTAAACCCTTGAATGAAAAATATGTGGTAGGATCATAGTACATTTTGGCCCTTGTTGCTTTCATGGGTGTTTTTGTTTTTTTATTTGTTTTGTTTTTGTTTTTTAAGTAATCTATGTGTGCCTGTGTTTTGTCCTTAACATTGTAATTTTACCCGAACATTGTGAAATTTGGGGAAATGTGCGTTTTTGTTTGTTTTGGGTTGTTTGATTGTTTTTGTTTGTTTGCTCTTTGTTTTCTTTTCATTTGTTATAACAAGAGGGGTAACACCATGACTAAATGAGCAGAACAATGAGTAATGGTAAACAAATCTTACTAAGCTAATACTAATACAACCGGAGAGGGTGTGAGCAGTCCGTGTGGAGTAACTTGGCGAATTGAGGCTAATTCTATAGTACATGTATGATGATAATGCCAAGGTAGACACAATTGAAGGGTCAGGTGGGCATTTTGCGTGGCCATGACTTAAAGAGGCAATATCCCGCCAGTGAATCAGAACAAACATGTGAAATTGGTCATAGACAGTGTGTTGTTCATGAAGAGGCGGAATGTGCTTGCTTCACACTTCATGCACCCGTTCTGCTGATTTTACCACTCCCCCTCCCCCTCCCACACATCCGGCTTAGTCGCATCATTGTGGTACGGAAAGTGACCAAGTGGTGTTTGAATAGCCTCATCTTCAATTTGCATTAGGTCGAGTGGTTGTAAATGAGGAGAGGCGAGCAAAACATTCCAGTGAAACATTCTCTTACTTTTAATTTCATTACACTTTTACAAGGATTTTACCACCCCAATGTCCCAGAGTGTTGACTTTAAGCGAGTTTCACGCCCAGGTTGTTGACTTCATCAGAAACTAAAATACTAAGATAAAAAAAGAAAAAAAACGGGACTGCTACCATGTGTTGACTTAAAGCGAGAGTTGACTTGAAGCGAAGTGACTTTATCTAGATTCCAATGTAGTAACTCTAGATAATAGCTTGATAGATTGCTTACCTTTAATTAATTAAAAACACTCACTGAAGAGAGTGCCAAGAAACAAGTTTTTTAACAAGTTTTTATGGAATTGCTTTGCCTTCATGGATATCTTATACCAAAACCCATGTCACGTTCTTATCACATTATTTATTTTGTACCCATTGCTAACAGTCAGGATTCATGTTTTCCTATCTAGTCAACTTTTGCAATTTCATCTCAATACTTGAGAGGCAATATCCCGCCAGTGAATCAGAACAAACATGTGAAAATGGTCATAGACAGTGTGTTGTTCATGAAGAGACGGAATGTGCTTGCTTCACACTCCATGCACCTGTGTTCCGCTGATTTTGCCACTCACCCTTCCACTCCCACTCCAAATAAAAAGTTCACATATCATTGGTGTAGGGTAGGATTATTATTTTGGGGGTGGAGAAGGGGTGGGGGGGGGGGTGAGTTTACACAGGATCTTTGTTACTATTTTTCTTCCCCAACAAGGACAAGGAATAAAAGAACATGTTTTTAGATTTTTGAAAAAGGAAACAAACTCGAACACGCAGAGAGCATCAAACTATTCATATTGGAACTGTACCTGTGCTTCCCGAATCAAGATACTCCAGGCCTCTGTATCAAATGGAAATGCTGTTATTCTTTTCTCAGCTTTGACAGTCTTGTCAGGAATGTAGCCTCCTTTCTCCTAGAAAAAGAAAAAGAAAGAATCTCAATGATATTTTTGACAAGGTCGTAGTAAGAACTATTTAAAACTTTGATCTGTTTGAAATCGTCCACATTTGGACAATCTGACAGATTCCTCTTATTGAGCTAGGAAAGAATGAATGCAAGTGGCAGTCGAAGTTTGATGCTGGCATATTATAATTTTCCCTTCATTTTATGGTTGTAAATTTTGTACTTATCAATACATATCTCAAGGTTGTAACTTTTACCCTGGTCCTGTATTTCCCTGGCGGAATCCATCTTAGGTTTTAAATGTTAGTTTTTGTGTTACCTTGTGAGTACTCATAGTTGTTTGTTAAGCAGCGTACAGCATTCTTTTGGTACTTCTCTTGTTCCTTTATTTGTTTCATTTGTTGTTTTTTTTAGAGTGGGGGCGAGGGTTCCCAAACACAGCATCCATAATTCAATATTGGTTTTACTTAAGTGTTGACACATTTTTGTTTCATTAGTTTTTGTTATTTCTTGAGATTTATTTTGACAAATGCTTATGAGGCATTTGCCTCTTACATAAGGCATTGGTGTTGTCATTCATCCCAGTTTAGTTTGCTGTCTATTGTTACCACTAGATATTTAGCACTTTTGGTCCCATTTAGTTAATATTATGAATTGTGTATTCCGTTTTTATTGGTTGAAGCTTTTCAGTGAATGTACACAATATTGACTAAGCATTTTTCAGGACAGAATTCCATTTTCCATTTCTTTTCCCATTCTTAAAGGGTGGGGTTGTCTGCACTGTTGCCAAATTTTGTTAGCATAGTATTTGGGTTTTTTTTGGCCATAACACACTTACAATTAAAAGAAGAAACTTTTTCCAGATTCAATTTGATGTCAAATTCAAGAACATAGAGCTCCTGTAGATTAAATGTGTTTGTAAGAAAAAGTAAAATGAATTTAGTAAATTGAATATCTCATTTTTTTATCTCTCAAGTGATGTGTATTATATTTGGCAAAGCCCCTACGCCCTAATCTCACAAAGTGTAAGATATTGAAAGGCCCCTGACAAGTTATTATCTGCAAACAATATAAGGATGGTATCAGCTGATAAATTTTCATTTATTTCATCTAAAACTAAAAGCCAAATGCGAGATTCTGTATGTCTGTCTGTCTGTTCAGTATGCGTTTCACAATGGCGAAGTGGATTCAAACCAAATTTCACACCCAGTTTCCTCACAACCTCGGACAGGTCATGGTGGGGTTCAAGTCCTTAATTTTTTATGCGCCCAAATGTCGTAAATGTGCCGTTGGCTCCCAGGTCGCATTACAGTTCACTCTGACTAAACTGCATAGAAGTCTGTCCAACCAGTAATGCAGAGTTAAGAGTCGAATTCGTGGAGTCGGATGTTTTTGGTTTGAGTCGGATCCCGAGTCAAAAACAGGAAGGAGGTTGGAGTCAGAGTCAGAGTTGCTTTTTAAAAGATTGACTCCGACTCAAATGTTAAATATTAGAAATTTTTTAAGAAACAGAACAGAAAGTAGAAAGGCAATAAAATACCTCTTACCCCATTTCATACCCATACTTAAACCTAAACACAAATTTTACACAGATTTATAAAGTTTCTGTTTGTGTGCATCATCATCAAGCATGGAATTGAAAAAAAAATCCCTGAACTTATTTTTTATACGATGACAATGGACAGCCTGAAAAAGTACTGAAAATGAGTGCTGAAGATACAAGATCCATCTACGGGGTCTGTATACAGTTTTGAAAAATAATGCAAGGGTATGAGGGAAAACACTAATCAAAATTCCTCCAGCATACTTATAAATCAACATCTAGATGAGGTTTGAGGGAATATGTTATGATTGCTTCCCTTTACGAAACAGTCCAACATTCAGTGGACGACCATCGTTGCGAAAATCATCACGTTGTCTGATTCAGACTAGTGTTCGAAACATCATAATAAAAAGGGGATAACAAATAATAGAAATGCCTTTTTTATTTCAGAATTCAACTAAATTAAACCAAGCCCACTAGTTTTTAAAGGTATTGTCATCTTCACTTCCCACAAAATGCTTCCATCTGCAAATGTAAACAAACAGAGACTGAAAACTGACCCCCTCAACAAAGCAGTCTTTGCTCAAATTTCAATTCAAGAGCTGTTTAAAAAAAAAAAAATTTTATTCGGCTGTACCAAAGAAATTGGACGGTCTTGGCAGCAGTAGCTGGCCGAGAGAAAAGGAGTAAGGAAAACGCTTTGATTTACCGATGTAAACAAACCAAAAGAGATTTGAAGATGTCTCTTTGACCAGGAAATTGAATCCGCTCAATAAAATTGCAAGTCAAACTGATCGGTACTCATGCATTTATCAATAATCACGATCATTACTTGAACTGCTTTTAAACTGAGTAATGAAAGATGAATCAGTTGACCGAGTACAGCATTCACAATAGGATACCCTCCTCCTCCTGACCCGGAAATAGCCTAATGTACAAATAGAGCCACGGAAAGCTGGACCATGATAGAAATCCATGAGGGTCCAATTTTTCCAGATTTTTTCTCTGAATTTTTGGGCTGGAAGAAAAAACAGAACGGGAGGTTCCGAAAAAGCTAAAATAGATTTCATCCCCATACCTCTCAAAATTGAAAATCCAAAAAAGTCCATAACCAAAAAAATAGTAATCTGGCATTAAAAATAGTAATCCTTACCTTGACTACAGTGAAAGCATGGTGAAAGCTGTATTTTTTTTTTTTTGGTAGTTTTAGTCTCACCTTTTTATTGCACCAAACAACACTGGTGTGAAATGTTACAAGAGACAGTGCCACTTGTCTTAATGTTTTTTGTAATTTTTTAAATAAAGATTTTAAAAAGTGGAAAAGCGTAACCAGATTTCCAAAAGTGTGCTGGTGCAATCAGGGCTATAAAATCAGAATGAACGTTAAATTCATAATGGTTGAGAGGTATGCATCCCTGAAGAAGTATAGCAATACATAGTTGTCAATTAGCCTAGAGCTGGAGTTGGAGTCTGTAAATTTTTAAACCCACTCACACCACTGTGTAACAAGCCCACTCAACACTGCGCCAAGGTAGTGGATACTATGACAGATGGCGCAAAGCACAGGGGCATGACAGGGTTAATGATAACACTCCAGTCGCCATTCGCTGGACACTGGGCAGTGAAACGCAGGTATCAATACCATCCCTGCATTAGATACACCAAAGGGTGAAGGGCATCCCCCCCCCCCCCACCCCCAGTTAGACTAAAATGGGTAGCCCTGACTCAAGAAGAAAGGGAGATACAGCAATATTGATGTTTAGGGCCCACGTGACTTTAGCAATGAGTTTCTAATGGCACATAAGAGTCTTGGCTCACCTCAGGATCTGGGATCTTGACATTTGGGGAAGGTGTAATGCTTTTATCGGAGGTTATTGTTAATTTGTTCATGTTTGACAATAAACACTGAAGATGTCTTGGAAGCAATGGCGACTGTCAGGAAAGCAGACGAAGAATATGCCAGATAAATTTGGGTAACTGTGAGAAATATCTGTATTTTCTCTATTACGAAAAAAAAAAAATGGAAATACACCATTCGATCGGAACTGATGATTCTAAAGTACAAAATTTGAGGAGTTTATCTCTTAAATTTCCAGTTTATGTCCACACAAATAGCACACTTGTTTGTAAATGCCAACCTGGTTTCTTTAACTCTTTTCCTTTTGGCTAAATTGTTGTCCACCGGTTTCCTCAAGACTTTACAACAGGGGAGAAAATAAAAAGCAAACAAAAAGCAAAGCATCGAGACAACAACAACAAACAAACAAACAAAAAACAAAAACAAAAAAACAAAACAAAAAAAACCCCAAAGGCTATCTCTAGTTTGAGAAAAAAATTGTAAATATTTCTAAGCCTAACATTTACAAAATGTTAGATTATCAAAGAATTTCACAAACACTATTAATTTTATGACGAATAATACTTAATGTTTATGTTATGATAGTCACGTTTAATTATGAATTGTAAAAGTCTTCCTTATTTTTCTTATCGAAACCCAGGCATTTCAAAGCATTCATTGCGAGTAATTTCTTAGATATTATCTTAGGAGAATAAGATCGATATACTGGTATATATTGAGCCTAGGTATGCTAGATACTTATTTCCCTTATGTAGCCATAGGTTTCGCTAAAATGGCCGATGAAAACCAATCCATTGTTCTTGGACAACTAGAAAAAATAAAGGAAATCAGGTAAATTAAAGCTGTATGACTTGTTGGTTTTCGGTCTTAAATATTATGAAAGAGATAGATCTATGAATCTGAAGATATTTTGCTTTGATGACCCGATGAATGAATTCCAAACCCAAGAGTCCACAATTGTAGCAGACGCGAACAAAGGACTTACCAGTTTTCTTCTCCTTCTTCCTTAAAGTATAGTACAGAGCTGGGCCAATTTGGCGTTTAAACCTCTGCTTCATTGAAAGGTGGATGTCAACAGACTGGAGGGGTTATTTAAAATCCCAAGCCCATTCCCATCCAAGCCTTGCTAAAAATTCTCACTCCACAGTGGACTGGCCCAACCTGTAGAGGAGGGCTTGGAATAGTCCTCAGACCCGTCCCTGACTGTGAGCTTACACGCACACAAAAAAAGACACCCCAACAAACAAAACTTGTGCAACTTGCCTTATGATGCATGTGGTCTTGATGCCCCTCTCTAACCTAAATGGCAAAGCTGAAAAATCAACCTAAAGAACAATTTGGAACAAATGACATTTTTGTCAATTGAAGGAGTACCCTGATTGAAAATCTGAATAGCTGAACATTTATGACACATGAAAAATCAAGTTTAGTATTTCTGCTAACTTTCATTTTGCAATATTGAGTGACGATGCAGTGAGGATTTTTTTTATGTTGATAAGTTTGTGTCTTATTATAGATAGTCCTTGATAGGGTTATAAGTGAATGCTCTGTGTTATTCTTTGTGTGTAGACATTGCAAAAAAACTGAAAAGCCAAATCACCAGAAAAGGCAAGATAATGGAAACAACAGGTGCTAAATCTTCGCACCATTCCAGGTGTATGAAATAGAATATAACTTCTCAATTCACAGTCTGTGTTTCTGTGTAACTGCAAGAATAAATGATTAAGAAAACAAAGTTGATCCTGTTGAATTTGTACTAAAAAGTGATATGACATCAGTTCCTATCTTAGTGAATTCATTCATAGAAGGAAAATACGCGGCATACATACACTGTATCGCTCCCAAGTCAAGTGATAGAGGTTCATTCCCCATCAGGCTCTAAGATTATTACAATTTTTTTTCTTTTCCCTAACGCATCCGATTTTTAAAAAAAAAGCATTGCATTCCTAATCACATTTTTAGAACGGGACCTCTAGTGACAGATAAACCATGGGCTACTTCGGCAAGTTCCATGATTGTTTGGGCAGTCATTTCCATAGTACACACATTACAGCTCTGCACCTAAAGCTCTCTCTCTCTCTCTCTCTCTCTCTCTCTCTCTCTCTCTCTCTCTCTCTCTCTCTCTCTCTCTCTCTCTCTC
>JBCIKM010537321.1:0-18085 GCA_039654465.1 Melibe viridis | reverse complement strand
AGGGGGGCATTGTAGCCTAGATTTTGGACCATTTGCTGCACTCTGGTTACCGTATACAAAGTACCATACAGTGGGGTTATTTGGGCAACTTGTCTTAAAGAATAGTGTTCTTTTAAACAAATATTTTGGTCAAAATCTAACAAAATTCAGTAATATTTGCATTATGTTTACATTCTACAACAACTTTCCAAAATTATCATAAATAGATATGTCTTCAGTTACAGCGTTTTTCTGCAAAATTTGGATTTTTTAACTTGGCTGCTGTTTGAAGAATCAACATGCTCCTAAAAGTTGCCCTCAAACTTCTGTTTGTATAGCGTAAATGAAACAACAAAAGTACAATCATATATTATATTAATGCTAAAATAAAGATGATGGAATAAAATTATTTCATTTTCTAAAAGTTGACTCTCTCCTTGAAGTTTTATGGGAGGTGGGGGGGGGGGGGGTACTTAGGTTATCTTATAAACTCATTCTAATTTCATTTATAATGTATCAATCTTTTAACAATTACTGCCCCTGTCTCTTTAAAATGTCCTACAAGTTGAACATAGTAATAATTAGGGCAAGATTTATCAATCTCATCCAAAATTCAAGTGTCATTACCACTTCTCTCATTTCGAATTGCCTGCTGTCAAGTGAAGATGAATGGATGCCTCGACTGGATACCAGAGGCGGCAACAGCAAAAAGATTCAATTCTCTGATAAACTTCTACTATCTATCCATTCACCTTTGTGGAAATAAACAAGCTCTGCATTCCAAATTTTAAAGAATTATTTTTTTACTAAATTAAAAGCAATATTCAAATTCTTGCTAGTTGAGAAGTAAAGAGGTGTCCTACACTATTATAATATGATACCCAGTAAGTTGTTGGGTGCTTCATCATTTTGCCTCAATGTAAGTGCTTGACACAAAACTGAGTGATAATAATCAATAAATATCATTAAATCATCCAATATATTGACACTAGATCATCTGAAGCAAATTTTCTAAAAAATTACCCGACCAAAAATGGATATTTTTGCTGTACATCATATATCTTCCTGTTGAAGTTGTTTTTAAGACCACAAATCCCAAGCTACAATGATATGATATTCAACTTGCAGGTACATTCAGAACATTACTCCCCTGAGTTTCTACGCTTTACAGTACAGTGGAATCCGGATAAAGTCACCTCGCTTCAAGTCGAAGTGAACACATGAAAGCGGTCCCGTTTTTCCTTTCTTTAATTTCTGATGAAGTCAACGAATTAGGTATGAATCTTGCTTGAATTCAACACCATGGGACAGAATGGGGTGGTAAATTCCTTATTTCACTCGCCTCTCTTCATTTTCAACGACGTAATGCACAACGAAGACTAGGCTATTGGTCACTTGACACGTGCCACAATGATGTGACTAAACCGGGGGAGGGTGGAACAGAGGTGCGTGAAGCAAACACATCCAACTCTCCATCAACAACACAATACGCCGGATATTGTCTCTCAAGTCACATACGTGCGAAGTGCCTCGCAATAACTTTGTGTCTACCTCAGCACAACATATGTACTATTAATATGATATTAGCCTAAAATTGGCATTATAGTAGGTTACTGCTCACATTCTCTCGGATGTATTAGCTCATGCCTTTTCCCACTGTGTAGCAAAACAAAACAAATGAAAAAAAACAAACTTTTACCCAAATTTCGCTAGGTGCGGAGAAATAATCTATGTTTAACACAAAACACACGCAATTACAAACAAAAAAACAAAAACCCCCATAAAATCAACAAGGGCCATATTAAACTGTGATCCTACCACATAATTTTTATTCAAAAGTTTACATCCTTGAAAATTGATAAAGTCAACCTTGCTTAAAGTCAACACTATTTATCGGTCCCGAGGTGTTGACTTTATCCAGATTCGTCAGTAATTTCTTTGTTGTTTTGACTGACTTCAGACATTTGTAATTATAGTAAGACAAGATGATGATTTCAACTCATATTTACACAAGAGGGTCTGTTGGTAACCAACTAATTCATAGGGGTGGGTGACTATTAGATAATTTAAAAAAAAAAAACCCGCAATTTCTAGTGTTTTGTAAAGACAATGACTCAATGATCGTTAGCCTAATTCCTGAACTTCTCAATGAAAACTGTCTAAAGAATCTGAGGACAGCTGACATTCTTCCCATAAAAAGGTTCACTTATCTCAAAAAGAAATACACCAGACATGTGTGGTCAGGGTAGGCATATCGATGGGTAGGGCATAGACATTTTCCGTAATGCCTTGTATCGGGTGTATACATTCAGGAAATACTTAGACGTTGTCATATGCACTAGTTCTAATAGTACCTTCCAATTCTTAATCAGAGATACAGGCACAAAAAAATATGCCTTGGTTATTACTAAACATCATATTTTAAGAATGTTAAATATTCAAAACAATGTTATGAAAGGCAAAATCTGAAATTTACCCTCTTATTCATATAAAGCTTTCCATCATTGACTGGTGACTCTCACACCATGGCAACATTCTATCTGTGGCGACAAAAGGGATTGACGTCATGGTATGGCCGTCAACTGTGGTGTCTGATTCTTTTTTTTTTTTTATCTAAAAAGTGATTCTCGTACCTTCTCCCTTCCACCCCGAACTTTTCCTCCCAATCTACCAGCTCCTTCACTCCCACTTCCGCCATTGTCACAAATAAATTAGCTGTTTAAAATTGAAGAACTGAGTGACATGCTGATGTGCTGTTGAGATTGTATTTTGTTGAGCAAAACTACTTTTTTTGTATGATCTCTGTGAGTTTTTTTTCTTATTCAACATTTTCATTTGAAGAGAATCCGAGCATTAGTTATTGATAGGTTTTGTCTTGCATGGCTTCATTTTTCACAAGTATTGGGTCTGCGCATAGTGTTATTAAAATCGAAGACTTTCCCCACTATATTTTTATAATGAATAATAACACTGTGTGCCTACATACCATAAAAAGTCACTGCAGGCACTCATTGGTTTAATTCAAAGCCAAAAAAGTGAATTGAACATTGGAATACATAACTTAGGGCAAGCCCCAACTGTCCTGTAAACTTATGAAAGAGAGTCTGTACGACGGCTGACCAACGAGAAAATGGCAATTTTACTGTGACTTCTCATGGAAAAAGACGGCAACAATACATTACGATAGACCTTACGTGTCAGACTTCAGTCAAAACTCAAGTCTGGAGTCATTTTCTTTTGAATGGAGGATTTGAACAGGAAGAAAAGAACAAAATGGAACTCAGTAAATGTATCTTGCTCTATATTTATGGATCAATTGATGCACAAGCATATTATGCCATGATATTGAGTTTAGCGTATGATCTTTACTTTTGGGCTAAAGTGAGATCAGAATCTAAGTCATTCTATTAAAAACTTGCATATGTTGGGATAGGCCCAGCTGGCAGAAAACTATGTGAATACTTTTAAAAGGTTTCCATCCCATGTGACTTTAATATTCAATAGCAGTGAAATTAATCTGTTTCGATCAGAGCTAGAAATAGTATAGAGAAGGGGGGAAATGATACTAGCAACATACACAGCTCCTGCAATTTAAAGGGTATGCAACCCCCCCCCCCCCTCTCTCCATCCCCCAAGCAAATTTTTAAAGAGTGAAGCTCATGCACAGCCAAAACTTAAAGGGGGTATCTAATCTGAAATTTTAATGCTTAAAAATATAAAGATGTAATTGGGGAGCCCTGCTAAGGTAAAATTATCAGAGATTGGAATCAGGATAAATCTATCTTTTTTGCAGTACCTTTCAAGTGTTAACATTTATGTCACAGATCAATGAGTTACTTTGACTTTGGTTAGGCCAAGCAGACTTTTGTGACTTTACCGGACTTCCTCCTGGCAGATAGGTCTAAAGGGGGCTAAAACATGTCACGAAATAAAAAGTAAAGTGTCTGTAGCGAGCTTGTTAAGAAAATACTTATATTGACATTGTTTGTCTGGAACATTACATTTTAGAAGTTGGGTTAGGCTGACAAAAATTATAATGCTTTTTACCTGTATGGTCCAATGGCTTTCGGAGCTTTGGCCGTGCTGATGATAGTTTTAACAACTTTAGATGCCATCACGGTGAATAAGTTTCACAAGATTGGGACGTAGTGAGAGACACGTATCCTGCTGATAGTTAATTTTAGTTTTATGGCAAATAAATGTTAGACACATGCGGTCCAGATAGAGAGCACTTGTCCTGTTGCGTGTTGCGGCTGCTGCTCAGCTGTAAGTCCGTCTTTGCTAATGTCAAAGGTCAAACTTTGACCTTCACCTTTGAGGAATTTCGCAAATCTCGGGCAGGCGTGCCAGTTTGGCACTTTTTAAGACCGTTTGACACGAAAAAAAAATTGTTTGGCAAATAGGCATTTTTTTGGTTCTGTCCCTGGCTTACTGTATTTTGCGATACGCGAAGTACCCCTTGCAGCCTAATGGCTGCATATTACAAACCATCACCCTATATAATAGACAATGGGTTCACCACCAACCGCTTGATCCCCCCCCCCGCCCCACTTTTTCCTGTTGTTTTTCTTCAGTCGCCAAGTCTTCCTCCCTCCTCCCCACTTAATTCCCCCTCCAAGTCGTGTCGCATCTCTCTCTCTCTCTCTCTCTCTCTCTTTTGTCTGTGTGCGCGCGAGTCACGTCTTGCGGTGAATTTGAATGGCCGCTAGACTAAATTCAATGTCTCTAGGCCCTACTAAAATGTCGATTTGTCAAGTAATCCCTATCTTAATTAATATACAATTTCCCATAGACATTCCTCGGAGTGAGAGCTTTGATTCAACATCTCATTTGTCAAAATCGGTTGTCTCTGGGCGGAGGAGTTCGGTAACACACAGACAGACAGACAGACAGACAGGCGGACGGACGGACGGACGGACAGTCGGATAATTTATAATAGATTTGTAAAACGACTGATTTTTTCGTGCACTTCAACGCCTCAAAAAATGAATTTTTGAGCTTTTTTCGGGGCACATATTTGATTCTGATCCTGGCTGACTGAATTTTTTCTTTGTTAAACATTGTTATTTTCTTTGGGTTTTTTTTAAAGCTCTTTTAAGCTAAAAAGTTCATTTTTAAAGGTTTGGCAAGTTTTTAAGGCGTTTGGCAAGTTTTCGTGAATGATTTGGCACATCGACTTAAAAAAAAACTGGCAACCCTGATCTGGCGCAACTGATAGAGATCGAAAAATAAATGACATTTGGGAGTTACAGAAACGAAAAAAACATTGTTACGGATCACTTCCCTCGTAGGATTTTGTTTGATATATAATACAAACAAACTATCTCCCTTGTGCATATGAAATGAAGGTGTGCCTGTCTGTCCCCTGTTTGTGATTTACACACCTACCCTACTTGCATATTATATGTCCGTCTGACTGGTATGCATGTAGTTATAATAAGATCACGCTAATGATTGACAGAGTCAACCCCCCCCCCCCCCCCGAAAAACTAGTCAATTTGGCGAAATTTGATCCAGATGATGTTACCCCTTTCCTCAGTAATTTGACACCTTTATCAACAAATAGTATAAAAACTAGTTTTAAGATTAAGGTTCGTTTAAGTTTATAGATATTTCGGGTTCAGGTACAGTTATCTAGTTGATTCAAGCATTCTATTATATCAACTCAAACAAGCGAGAACATGACAAAATTAACAAACGGAATCCACGACTATTAAAATCTTACAATGAAACATTTTATTTTGATTTTCACGTATAATATGCTGTCTCCCACGTCTACATCTAGACTAGAAACATCTGTCACGACATTCGACCGATAAAAGGCACGCTAATCTAGAAGAGAGCAAACCGTTATCAGTGTGTAAAAACAACAGATTGTGGTGTGTTGGAAGGTATGAGTCTTCAATACATTGTGCGGACATAAGAGTATCTCTTTGACGCATACTCAATGCAAACACATAGTTCTACTGATTTGGGCTTAGGAAACACGAAGTGACTCTATTTAATTATTAACTAAGAAACGGTTAGTGAACCCAGGAGTGTACAGCGAGGCTTGTGTGTAAAGCCTGAGCGTATTTAGTTTGCAGGAAAGAAAATAGCAAAATTGGCAAAATTTAATGAAACAGATGCCCTGGCATTCATCGTCGGGTTGACAAATTACCACTGTTAGCTCTTTTTGTTCTTGTGCTAGACCTTTTCTTCGAAACACTGGAAGTGGATGTTGATTTTTGGGGACTCCGATTTTAAGACTTTTCTCCGAGTAGGCTTGGTTTTTTTTGGGAAATGGTGAGGCTGTGTGTGTTTTAGATTAGGTTGTACTCATTCTCTATCATCTGTAGATAGATTGAAAGATCTTGGGATGTCTATCTTTGATAAATATAGGAAAAATTAAACTAATTCCTGTTTATTTCATGAAATTGTAATAAGCTTATTTCTCTAAGTCAGCACCCTTTCCTCTCTCATGCTTAGCACTGTACTTGGAACCGATATTTTAACATGTATTTTGTGACAAAACACTTAAATATTGATAGATTTTCACTTTCTGTTTCATTGAAGTTGATGAAGATTAGAGACACTGTGCCTATAAACTATTTTCTGTTTATTTTTCTCATTATCCAAAAACAATAGAGATGAATTTTCTAACATCGGAAAAGGGTGCTGCAAATAATGACAGCCTTTCTCTAAAAGGTTTTGGATAGAAATGATAATGTAGCCATTCTTTCATTCAATACCTCTCACCTATCATTCACCTCCATTCAATCACAAGCAACGGCTATTTCACTCATTCTTTCATGCACTATTTCTTGATAACTTACTTACATCCATAAAACTATTCCAGCACTAATTATTATTCATATTTTTTCTCCTCACAACTAATAGCTTTTCTAACGATCTGTGTTTGTTAAGCTACATTTTTGTGTGTGTTTATAAATCTCAATAATCCTTATCACTACATTAACAAGAATTCTGTGTAACCTTCGTCCAATAACCTTCTAACCTACCCTGACCTGATACTTTAACGAGATTCCCACTTCACTCAAGTCTACTGACCTACCTACCCTAAAGTCTAAGTCAAAATTGATGTCTACACTCTACGTTAAAGCCCCAGTTACATTTCCTTGCTTTCAATTAGGATCTCGACTAGCCAAGACTGCATCCCCATGAGAGTGATCGTTTCTGATGTCAATGGCTTAGTGATTAACACAACTCAATAAATGTGAGAGTCAAGCAACTAGCGCGGCTCATTTCAAGAAGGGGCATGCAAACAAGTCCTTTTCTCCTTCCTCAAATTTGTAACTACTGGCCATCGCACTTAACCTACCTAATATATGAGAGGTGAATATTAAGCTGGAAGATGCCCTGGTTTTAAACAACATTGTGTCTGGCCAAAAAATTGCAAGAAGTCTATCAAATGGTTTGCATTGATGATCGTCATGTGTTCTATTTTTATTGTCTGCTGCTGTCATTTGCTAGAGCTAGACAAATTTGTCTATTTCTATTTAATTGTTTTGATGTAAAATATATGTGAAAATATAGTTTGAGGCATTAAAAATTCTTTTAATTTTTACTAAAAAGAGCACTATCAGTAATTTGGTCATTAACTGCTCTTTCGATGTGTGATAATTTTTATATTACTAAAACAGGTGCTGCGAATAATCACTACCTTTTCTGCAAGGCACACAAGGCATTTAAAGTGTAAAGAATTTCTTTTTATTTGAACTCACATCACTCCAGCCAATCAGAAAAGCTGAAATAAACTATTGCCATTAAAATAGAACTCTTTATGACCCTTTACAGTTCACATCATTTAAACTTGTACAGTCTTTGTATTGCGCATGGTATGGGTTTGCAAAAGTTGAGCAACAGCATTATCTGCAAATGAGAGGCGCAGTTAGAGGGGGGAATGGGGAGGCAACCTACCTTTGTGGCCAGCACAAGCCCAGATGTCTACCTAGTAAAAAAAAAAGTGAGCGACAGCCACTTGAAGAGTGGTGTGGGGAGGTGCACCCCCAAAAGCCAGCACAAGAGGTAGTGCCCACCTAAAGGAACTAAATGATTAGAGGCTCTTGGTCTCCCCACACATGGGATTGACTTAGCTTCTGACTGCCCTGTATTTCTTCAGTGGATTTACCAGTCCAGATCAACCAGTGTTAATTTGTACTTTATGCTGGATTTACTGTATTGTTGAAAGAGACTGTCAAAGTTCAGTTTATCTGCCCCCTGTTTCGTGCAGAAATGTTTACACAATTTTTCTATCTGTCCTATGAGATGGAATGGAGGAATCACAGAAAAGATGCTCATTTCTTAATGTGTCTAGGTCATGGGTTTTCTTTGCATGGATGGCAACATAAACAAATGTTAAAATCATTGTATAATTTTTGAATAGAGGATTTGCTGAGGTGGTACTTCAATACTTCAACATGAAAAGAAGATTATCAGAATAATTGATTCTTTATGTATAAAGCCGTATTTTGTGAATATTGTTTACCCTCTACTGAAATCATCTTGCTATTAAATAAAATATTGGCAAACAGGCCATGACCAAACTGGAAAACTTCATTCTACTTTCTGAAACTATTTTGTTAGATGTGTTCTTGCCTTTTTCTCTTTGCAGTGAAATCCAAAATTTGAAGAACTGAGTGAGGTCTGCAGAGAACATTTGAAACTACAAGAGAATCAGCAGACATGGAGGAACCTGTCAAAATGCTCAACTCTTTTGCCAACTTTATGAAAGAAGTGGACATGTTTCCTGTCTTTTTTCTTGCTGATTTTGTCATTGGTGCCATTGTAGTCAGAAATGATTCTGACCATTTGGGTAAGAAAATAACATACAAAGGCATTTTTTTTTTTTTAATACTGGATAGAAATTTTAGTTGAAGCTTTTTGCCTTCATGGATTCCTAAAAAACCTGGCATTATAGAGTCGTATTGTCTACCAGCTTGGTTTCTCAGTAAGCTGAAAGTTTTCGAGTCAAATCAATCCCTTATCACAACAGTCTTTATGATTTGACAACACAGTTATGTTTGAACAGAGACCTTACAGGTCAAGCTGCACTCAAGGATAATGTCCTTCTGGTTAAGTTTTGCTGTTGTTTTACTTTAAATTAAAAAAAAAAATGTATTTAATTTCAACTGCAGCTTATATGGGTGGACATTTTCGAGTAGCAAGACCGATGCTGAGCTGATAAGATGGTGTAGCAAATACCCACCATTTGAACTTGTGTATGGTGGGCTGTTGGAAACCATTGAATACTTAGCAACCCCATGTGGATTGGTTACTTTATGCTATTTTGTTTTGTTCGTTGGTTTGTTTGGTTTTATTTTATTTGAGGAAAGTTTCACTGTAATGTGGCTGTCATATGAAAAGATGGTCAGTAGTTACATTGTGCTGCACATTTCTGCCATGGTTCAGATTGTTTGAAGACAAGAGGAGTTCATGGATGCTGTTGTATATGTGTCATCTCTTTCTCTTTTGCTATTTGCTTACGTGCCTACAATACCCACTTTTGAACATCCATCTCAGGCAGCCTTACTATCTTTGTCACACATTGCTTTACGATAAATTGAGGATTTTCCTGATAAATATTTAAAAGTTTTATTCTGTGTGGAAAGATTTGAAGGATTTCAGTTTCACAGTGATCTGTGCCATGGCTCTTTAAACAGAATTTGAACCTTTGATGATTTTGAAATCTTTTACTTTATGTCATTCCTTGCACTGTTTTTCCCATTTTTAGCTTTGGGTTAGTTTTACATTACATGGCTTTTTTAAACCATTTTCTTAACATGCCTCAATGTGCTCTTTTTGCTGATTTTAGGAGTCATCGTGTTCAGGGCCCTCTTGGTTTTCATCTATTTTATTTATATGTCTTTATGACAGTTCTTAAAGATTGTTTTCTTTAAATTAATCTGAAACTTTTGTCTGTTACAGGGCCCAAGTTCAGGCAAAAGCACCCATTTACACTGTGGTTTTGCACAGTGATCACTGGTCTTTCCGGAGCATTTGTTGCTAGCTTCCTATTTGGGGATCCTATTTTGAATATTTTGCAAGAAAATACCCTCATTGCCTTCATAACATTGATATGGTGAGTTTTTAAATATGACTCTCTAATTTGTATGACTGGGGGTTTTTGTTCTTTTTTCAGGTTTTGCCTGCATATATTTTAATTGACGCCCTGTGGTAAATCAGCTCATTGGTCTTTCTCAATGATGAGATACCACCAATCTTAATCCTTCATTTTATCTTTTTCCTCTGTAGAATACTGATGCTCATTGATCTTTCTCAAATCCCTGAATCTTTCTCTTTTCTCTTCCAAACTATCAGAAAATATATATCAGTGTCAATTATTTTTTAAAGGTGGTAAACCTTACAGCTATTGCGTTACTAAAACATTTTCAACTGCTCTCAAGCAATCTTTGAAACTTAAGTATCTGCACATTTCAAGCTCTCATATCTAGCAATGCTTTTTAAAAATTATTATTACTCCTTTCAATGTTACGTTAGATTTTATTTTATGTTTTGTCATTGGTTTTTTTTTGTTTTTTTTTCAACAGGTATGCTGTGAACTATTCACCATTTGACATTGTGTATAAAGTGTTTATGCATCCGTCAATCCTGATCCCTGCATGCATTTTACAAGAATGTGTGCGAGTGCGTTTCATTTACCTTGGAGTGCAAACAGCTGCCATGCTCTACCCCAAAGCACCACTGATCATTATAATAGCTGGTACTATTAAAGGTAAATAATATATAAATTCGAACCATATACTCAGTTATTGCTTTAAACCAAAAAGCAGATGAAAAGGTAAATTAAGATCAAGCAGATAAGAAAAGGCAATGCTTAGACTTAGAAATGAATATGACCATTTTCGATATATAGCATTTGTATGATAATATTTTATAATATTCTAGTCAATTAACTTTAAACCATTTGTTTTGAGGAAATAAACTGAGCTTTTATAATTAAGAAGAACTGGAGAGAGTGTTGATGAATGACAAAAAAAATTGAAAGATTTTCTCACCAAGTAAAAAAAAAAAAAAGATTTGTGAAAATCTGTGCTAGTTATAATACTGTGTGAGGATGCTATTTGCCTAAATTTCATGGATTAATAAAAGCCAGTCTGAATCAGATTCTACCTTAGGGGCTATTTCTAGGTGATATTTATTGGTGCATGCTGCCCCTCCATCCAGTTGTTGGTAGGCTTTTTCTGTGGAAGTGTATAATTTGACATCATAATGCAAGTACAGTATGGGAGTAACTTTCTTCTGTAGATGATGCTGTGGTCTACGAGGTAGTTGATTTCAATGGTACAGAGCAGATTATTCCAGGAAAAGAACAAAATGCCAGAAGGGGCTCATGTCTTATCAAGCCGACCTGTGAATGACCCCTGGAGTTATACACGTTTTACCTGCATCCCTCAGGTGTCTTTATGACAACTTTAGGTTAATTTTCACCATTTCAAGCAGTGTTTTACCTGTAACCATTTCTATTTATGTTCCTAATCACAACATACATTATCTTATCCAATTTTAACCTTATTGTTGGAAGAGATGTAAGACATTTCTGTCCATTCTAAAGTGTGCTTACATTCCTTTTTTATTTTTTTAACAAGAGTTTTTCTAAAGTCTGTTTCTGTTAAAATTCACAGGGAATGGATATGGTTTCATCAAAATAATTGAACGCCTCTTTAGAGGAATCTGGAACCCAAGGAAAAATGAATTTTTGGAATTAACATAGTAAGTATTTATGCTTTCGATCTAATGGTCCTGATGGTTCACTTTCACTCTATGATTTAAAAAACTTTTTGAATTTTACGTCAGTTGGTGTCGTGAGAAAATACAAATATAAAAAATAGATAAAACAGTCAGGACTCAATGGTTTGGGTCTTTTGTAATTTCTTTTTTCAAGCAGGGTTCCTGATATCAAACTTTAATAGGACTATCAGGCTGTTTTGGGTAGTAGCCATATTTTTTGTAAGGGGAGATTAAATTTCTTATCGAAAATAATCTGTGTGTGTTGTGGATATCATTTTGAGAGATAATATTTACATGTATTTTTAGTGTAAATCATCTCTCTTCTTTTAACATCTCGTATTTCTATGATCTTACTTTCCTCTGGGTCCCACTGTGTCCCTGGTGTGTCCAGGGCCCCTAAAACCACCATAAAGAAACATTCACATTCTTGTCACTTGAGTTATCATTGCCTTAAAGTTTTTTTTTATCTTAATCTTTTTTTTTTCTTCCTTATCTCCTCAGCTTTGCCAAGTCTGGTGCCTTAGGGAGTCTGATATTCTTACTTCACCATTACAAAATTTTTAGAATTCCAGTGGAACATGTTTATCTAGGTGTAATCTTTACATTTGCAGTAGGCCGTCTGATATTAATTCTTGGGGATGTGAAAGATCCACTTGCTCGTATCGAAGCTCCTTTCTGCAGGTTATTGTTTGGAAGTTGGGAAGAAGAAAAGATAGAAGCTGTCAAGAAAGAGTCCAAGGAAAACCATATGAATGGTAAAACAAATCAAGACATTAGCAAATATAATGGGAAAACAAATAAGTATAATGGCAAACTAAATCAGGATATCAACAAAAATAATGTCAAGAAAAGAAATGAAAACCTCAAAAGGAATGGAAACAAGAAAAAAGATTAGCAGAAAACATGATTGAAAGATGACACGGAGATAAATATTTACAAATGTCAAACAACGAAAAAAGGTGAAAGAAAGATGAAAATTTGTAGTGATGTAATTGCCCATTGTTCATTTTGCCATCATCTGGTTTTGGGAATTGTCTCTGATTTTGTGGAAGATAATTTTTATTTATTTCATTGTTTATGCATAAGTTTGTAAAAGGTTTGGTGTTTTATTAATGTATTCTTGAATGGCTTGAATTCTGATTAAAGAAACATGAGTTGAAATACAAGGGTAACAATGATCAGTGTGAGAAAAATTGCCAAAAAAATAATAAGGTCCAACTATGTATATACTGTATTGTATTATAAATGTGTGTAAGATGCTTGATGTTCCTAAAATGTGGCCTTAGCTTCCTTGCTGTTATCATTGTGGCTTGTCCTAACTCGAGCTGAGCACCGCTTTTTACATGTGTAATGAATTGGCGAAGCAAAAGATCACTGAATTGAATTGAACACAGTTTTGAAACCTTACATGACAAGAAGTAGTCATTCCTGTCTTCAAAGTAGCAAAGCCAGTGTTAACTATTAGAATGTCAATTATGGAACATCTGTTACTACTGTTTGCTTTAAACACTAGACACCCTTCGAGTGTCTGAAGACAGAGTTTTGACCCAAGGCTTTGTCGCACAAAAGTCAATTTCACACCAGGTGCATAAGAGAGTTGAACCATAGCTCCTTGGGTCATAATTCACTTAGCTACACAACTGAGCTAAACTGCTCTCTAAATTTTATTGAAATCCAAACCCTTGTTTTAAATTTTTAAGACAGGCATTTGCATGCGTTGCATGCTAATCATGATATACTTTGTGCTCAATTTTAATACTTAATGTATATACCACAATTTTTATTCAAAGACATTCAATAACCAAGGAGAATATTTTTCCTTTTGTTTTTTACTGTATTCTTTGGAAGAAGAATTTAAATTGTATTTTATATGTTTGAAACGATAAACTCAATTTAGCTTCTTTTGGAGCTAAGCAGCAGTCTTGGTCATTCTTTTGGAAAAAAACTCTGCAGTACGAGTATATGGGATTATAGAAGTTACTAATGTTTTGTTGTGAGATAAGTGCAGTTTTTTTTTTATCTCTGCATTGAATTATCCATTTTTAACTCCGATTTCTGAGGGACCAATGTGGGAATTATCAGTACCAATCCTGTACAGGTCTTTTTTTTTCATTCGAAATCCTGTTGACTTGTTGTTACTGATGAATTTTCTTGTAATCTATGATATTCCAAATTTACTCAGATTTCTTGTCTCATGTGCTGTTGTTTTAAGTGTTCATCAACTTTTCTGCATTCTTGGCAAGTGTTCAAATATTGAGTTCAATGTGCCCTATGATTAAGCTACTCTAAAGCTGTTGCTGGTTTGACAATGGTTGTTACCACAAAAATCTTTAGCCTTGAAAGACTGGTGGTTTTTTATCATTGGTGTGTAGTTCATAACAAGAGGTTATAGATATTAAAAAGAATTGCATAAGGTATGATTTTTTATTAACTTATTAATTGATACGAAAAGAAATGCACCATTTTTTAAATACAAAAAGGTTTTTTAATTAACAAAATTGAGCAAGATTTATCTGTAAGGGGAAGTTTGATATTGATTATAAATGAGATCAAGGTGGACGGTCACTTAGCGGAGATAAGCACGCATGCGCCAATGAGTAGTTGTTATGAAAACCCATGCAATGCATGAACTTGTTATCCATGTTCCCTGATAAGTCAAAGTCTCCATAAATCATGTTTAGTTCTGTTTAACAACCTCCTATGTGAAATTATTTGACTCAAGTTCAACCTAAGTGAAGTAATAATATGATATGGTTCATCCTAAGTGAACCATGTGTTGCATTGATCCATCTTGAGTGAATCAAGTATTCCATCAGATGATATGAGCATTCAATTCCCCTTGGAATTATCAAGGCTGAGCTTTAACCTAATTGAACTGGCTCTTGATCGTATTATATATATAGTTCATCCCATATTATATATATAGTTCATCCCAAGTGAACTATGTATTACATTGATACGTGCAATGTCCACCTCTTTGTAAGCTGTAGAGGTAGTGGCTGCTCTTATGAGCTCTAAAGACTTTGGTGTCTATCCCTGATAACTTTAATGCAGATTTTATCCGTCAACTTATGGTGCTGGTTGAAACTGGTTGATGTGGCTCTTGAGTAGCTAGCAAGAGGTCACTGTTTTCTCTGGACAGCTCTGTTCTCTTTAAATACTGTTTTAAATAAGTAACTGCACATAATTTTCCGTTCTCTGGGTAGGCTGTCAGGGTCACAGTGTTGTTAATTTTGTTTGGTGTATTGTGTTTTAAAATGGATTGAATGTGGAATGTTGCTGAATTTTAATTCATATCTACACAAATACACACACACACACACATTATCATACGTAAACATATCTAAGTCAGCTAGATTCAACATTTGAATAGTTTGTGACCGTTGATCCATGATGAAAGAGGCATTGTTTAGCAGACAAAAAAGTTTTTCCAGATGTTTGAATACAATGGACGTGTCCCATATTTTACTCTGATGTGCTAGATTGGGCCTGGTGTTAAACACACTCCTCATAAATCATCTGACAATGATGTGGTCCCCTATAGGTGAGCAGTCAAAGATACTTGACAAGGCAGAACAGGCTGTGTTTATAGCACAAAAGCTAAACTGTTTGTTTAACATAGATTGCATAAATTCTAAGACCTGCTCTTGATAGACTTTGTATTTTTTTTTTGTAGCTCGCCTCCAGCTTCCCATAAGGGTATCAATGATGTTATCCTTCAGACCTCTTTTCTTGTGCTGTTTCCTGATAAGACACAGGCCATCAACCTCATCTTTGGGAGGAGGGGATGAATCTCTTTTTTTGTTTGTTTGCAGTGTTATTATGTCGTCCCTTTTTGCTAGATGTGGAGGTAGAGGGGGAAACAGGCTCATTGGTAACTGTTTTGGATACCAAGGTGCCACTGTCCATACTGGTACAATCATGAGAACTTTTGGTGTCCTGTCTTCTTGAATCGTCTTTTGAATTCTTGGAATCAGGCTGAATGGAGCGAGTAAATAAGAATAAGAATCCCATTTATGAGAATATGTGTCAATTGTGTATACTTGAGCATGAGGATTAAAGGACATGTAAACCTTAACTTTGGCATTTATTTCTCCAGCAAAAAAAGTCAATATTGGGGACCCTATAATGCATACATAGTTTATCAAATGTAATGTCATTTAAGACTTATTCAATATTGATGTTAATTTTCCTGCTTAGTTCATCTGCCCCGTGGGGACCTGGGGAATATAATACGTCCCCTGCAGGCCGGCAGGAGGTGAAAACCCTCCAAAGGCAGCGGGTGGTTGGTGGGAGCTTGTATTATAGTCAATGCTAGTTCTTTGTAAAATAATTGGCCATAGTCCAGTCCAGGGAGAGCAGCTACAAAGTTGCTTATAGGTTTTGCTAGCTGTCTTACCATTAATAGAAGGACTCTTAAGTAATTGAATAGCAAATTCCAAATAAGTCATGGCCGAGAGGCTTTTCATTAGATTTTTCTGAATCACCTGCATGTTGGGAGTCTCTCTCCCTAATGGCTAAATGGCGTTTCTGAAAAAAAAGTTCATAGCACTTTATGACATCAATTCGAGGACAGATCCTTGGCAGTTTGTATTTCTTGTTGAGTCTCCAGCTTGGGCAGGCAACCTTTCTGCTAAAAGATTGGTGGCACCCTTTGCAATCTCCTCATTGATTTTGGGACCTTCCGATACTAAGTTACTCACCATTCCTTTGAAATAATCTAAGTTAGTTTCTTTGTCTATCTCTCTGTCTTCCTTTCCTACCTCTTTTCCCCCCTATTAATTCGATCTCCAAATTGGCATCATGTGCTTCTGGAGTATTATCACCACCGCTTTGAAACCAATTGAGTCTTTCATTCATTTGAGATAATTCAGTTTTGTGACAAACTCAAAGGCCAAGGTGGAATTTGCAGTGGCAGAATTTGCAGCCAATGAGTATGATTTCTGTGACTTTTTCCCTCTGCCAGGTCTAGCTTCTGTGTCACTGTTGTTTTGCTCAGATTCCAATATTGGCAGTTTTTCTGTCATCTCTTCTTTGAACTAATTCTATCATCTTACTTTCCCCCATGCTTCTCTAGGCCTATGACCCTCGTGTGTTGTGGGGCCCTAAAACCACCAATAAACAAAATAATTTGTCAACATTTATGTGTCTTTCTTTGATGTATGTATGCACAATAATAATTTTTCTTTCATCTTCATTTTTTTCCTTAATGGGGCCAAAAGTAATAATGCTAATCAGTACCAGTATTTTGCGCTAATACAAAATGAGTCAATATTCTTATTATAAATGATTTATTGCCCCCCTCAGTTTGTGAGAGGTTGAATTAAAATTTTGCTTAACCCATATGCTCGGCTGAGTTTTAATCTTTATCAAACTGAACTGTGAATTTTGTTTCCTTTAAATATTGTTTTGTGTGTTTCGAAATTTTTGGCAGGTGGGCATTTGTGTGTCCCTGGCTGGTACTTCTTCTATCTCTTATCTTTTATCAGGAAACTATTGTCTTACTTTTTTCCTTTTCCTTTTGTGTCCTGTTTTTTTGTGTGTCTTGTTTGGGTTTCAGTGGTCATACCTTTTGGTATGTAACTTTAGGGTCACAAGTTAGACATACTGAGGAATGTTGAACACACAGGGGATTTATTAAAGATCCTGTGTCTTCCTGGACCATTGTTCGTTTATGAGTGATGGCCATTGTTTATTTCTATTGTGAGAGGTGATATGTTTTGTTGCGTGTGGGTACCTTTTACACTGAACTGATGCTATCATCTTACTTTTTCCCCCTTTTCTTGTATGTCCTGTTTTTGTTATCTTGTTTGGGTTTCAGTGGCCATCCCCTATTCCATGCGTTTTTAGTACCTAACTCCAGGGTCTCAAGTTAAATGTACTGAGTACTTTGGTCCACAAAAGGGTTTAAAGATCATGGGTCTTCCTGCATGATTATGCTGTTATGAATATTGGCCATTATTTTTTTTTAGATTTTTTGCCTTTGCAAATCATCTCTCTGTGATGTTGATGTGTATTCTGAGAGATTATATTCATTTTTTTTAGTTTAAATCTCTCTGCTGTTTGTGTTTGATCTGTAATCTGTTCACCCTTTGAACTACTAATTCTATCATCTTACATTTCCTTACCATCTTACTTACCTGGTTTCCTCTAAGCATATGAAGAAAAGAGGAGCTGGCACTGGAAATAGATGAAAATAAACAGAAAATAGTATAGGCTCAGTGCTTAGGTGGGTCAAAGCCATAGAGAGAAAGGAAAAAAAAAGGAAGTCATCCGAAGAGGGAATCGAACCCAGGACCTGCCACGGCACCGATTCGCCTGGCCACTGCCAGAACAGCGAGCTTACCAACTGAGC
>JBCIKM010537210.1:0-18098 GCA_039654465.1 Melibe viridis | reverse complement strand
TCTTACTTTCCTCTGGGCTCCTCTATGACCCTCGTGTGTTGTGGGGCCCTAAAACCTCCAATAAACAAACAAACAAAGAAGCTAACATCTTACCTTTTCTTCTTTCCTTCTCTGTCCTATTTTTGTTGCATTTTGATATTCATTCAAATTAATATTTCAAAGTAAATGAGAGCTTTGCAATGGGATTACAGTTGGAAGCAGTCTGTAATTGTTGTTATGCAAACCAGCGGTTTCCAGAAAATATCTGCCAGCAGTTACCAGCTCAACATCAATGGATTGACTGTTTTCATTTGTATTATCAAGGAAATCAATTGTTTGTTTGTTTGTATGTTTATTTATTGTAGGTTTTAGGGCCCCACGATACATAAGGGTCATAGAGGAGCCCAGAGGAAAGCATGATGATAGAATTTTTTCAAAGAGGGAACAGATCAAACCACAAACTGCAGTGAGATGATTTAGACAAAAAAATAAAAAAATTATGGAAGACCCAGGATCTTTAAACCCCCTTTGTGTACAAAAGTACTCAGTAAATTTAACTTGTGACCCTGCAGATATGTACCACAAGGCATGAAATAAGGGATGAGCATTGAGTTGCAAACAAGAGAATAAAAACATGACATCATAAAAAAGGGGAAAAAGTAAGACGGTAGCTTCAGGTGTAAAGAAAAGAAACAGAGGTAGAAGTGCCCATCAGGAACACCCACCAACTGCCCACATTTGTTTGTTTAATGGTGGTTTCAGGACTCCACAACACACAAGGGCCAAAGAGGAACCCAGAGGAAAGTAAGATTATAAAATAAGTTCAAAGAGGGAACAGATCAAAATACACAAAGCAGAGAGATGATTTACACTGAAAAATGAATGTATCTAAAAACACATACAATGACAGAAAACATCATCTCTCCTTACAAAAAATTACAATGGCCATCACCCATAACAGCATTATGGTCCAGGAAGACTCAGAATCTTTAAACCCCTTTTGTGTACTAAAGTACTCAGTGTGTAACTTGTGACTCTGAAGTCATGTACCTAAAGGCATGAAATAGGGGATGACCACTGAAACCCAATAAGACAACAAAGATACCAAAGGAATACCACCGACCATCTGCCACCATTGGAGGGCTTTCACCTCAAACTGACACACTGGAGACCTCCTTATATTCCCCGGGTACTGAGAAAAATACTAGCTGAATAAATGTGACTCCAATAAGATTTATGTAATTCTGTTAAACCCCTCCAAAGTGCATTGCAATCAAAACATAAAGACAAAAATAAAACAATATTCAATTTTATTCATGACATTGATTTAATTGAGTTATCATTTAAATACCAGTTATACAGTGTTCAAAGAACCATTTTGGGTTGTTTTTTTCCCCTTCTCAGGATAAATGAGAATACTGCCCCAACCTAATAATGCATAAGAGATGAATAAATTGCTCTGGAAGGACGCACCACTAAATTGTTTCTTCCCTTGAGTGGAGTGAGAAAAAAAAGTGGTGTTATAAGTAGAAGTAGTAGTTTTACATTGGGGAAACAGGGGAGGGACCATCAACTAAAGTGTCGTTAACTCATGGGAAGTCCATTATTTACAAAAGTTGAAGTTATTGTTTGGGAATAATAATGTTCATCTTGTATTCTGTGCACGCTGCTTTCTTGCATCAGTACAACAGTTCTAAGACAAAGAAGATCATGTTATTCAAGAAGTACCTTTTTACACATGTCATCATATTTAATATTTAAAACAAATGAATATAGTGAGAGAAAATTTTGTAAATAATTTTAAAATCAATTCCTATAACTTTTCACAGTGCATTTGTAAATCCTGCATGAGGTAATATCAACTTGTACAAAATGAGAGTAACTTCAACAAAGACTTAAAATGCAATAAAATAGGCTTAATTTTGTTCTCAAGGTTGAATGAATTCAAAACTACACATTCAACAAGTACCTACATGGTAAATGGTTAAATGAAAATTAATACTTTCAAATTAAGAACTTCATAACCACAACTTCAAACCCTCAAAATTCGACACAACAGTGTATATGAGAAAACAATTTATGCAGAGCAACAATTTTGAAGTGTTCATACGTTATCATGCAGTGGTATAGATTGACTTGATTTAAATAACCTGTGACTGATAAAAAGTTTTATTTTGTTTTGTTATCAATATCCCCCTATACCGCCTTAGTAGTGTCGAGACCCAGCACTGAGAAAACCTCTGGATCACAAGAAATGAAGACAGACAGGTAATAACCCACTGTGCCTAACTTGCGCGGCATGAGCAATATATATTATGGGCTATTACTCAATCTTAAGCCAAACAATAATTGCTGTTGCCTATGTGTTATTTGCCAATTGAGAAAGACAAATGAGCCGTTTACAAGGCGGGTGATTAAAAAGACAAAAACAAAATAATACATTTGTGAAAGTGAAAGCACATTTCCCAAAAACAGTAATCTGATATATAAGTACATGCCTCTAGTACTTATTAAAATGTAGAAAATATTGACAGTTTACAGCTATAAAACTAGAAACAAATTTGTGCGCACATGAGTAAAATAAGTCATAGCAGAATGTAATAAAGTAGATATTGTGGAGTCCAAGTACACTTTATACATGGTACCATATTTATTCTTTTAGAAGCTCCTTTTCTAATAGAAGCCCCCCCTCCCCCCCTTCCTAGATACATAATTTTCTACCCAGTCAAACAGAAAGAAACACACTACAGCAAAAAATAACAAACGTACACATGCACAGCGACTTCCATGCGTTCTAGTTCTAGTGCTGGAAAACACATTGTTTACGTCCTAGCTTTTCAATATGGAAGAGAATTGTGGCTATAAACAAAGGAATTCATGACTGAAATTGGGCTTTAAGAGACAAAAGTAGTCAAAACTTTTATTTAAAACATTTGTTATACTTATATCTCCTGAAATAAAAGATTAAACACAAACTCTGTAATGATTGAATGGGAGAAATTTGTTGTAAAAACTGACCAACTGCTGACTGGGACATCAAAACACTGATTAGTCGCCATTGCAGCGATGACAAAAATTATCTTCCATGAGAATTAGGCAAGTACTTTTCTCAACTAAAATTACTCAATACCTACTAATGAAAATAAAAGGAGAAAATGAATACAATTCACTCTAGTAGGTACTACTCTTACTTAACTATGGCTACTTGCACAGCCAGCACCACATCCTAGAATTAATAAAGTTTTGAATTGCCGTTCATGACCTATGTGACCCAATCTCCTACTATTGTTACGTTCATGACCAATATGACCCAATCTCCTACTATTGTTACGTTCATGACCTATATGACCCAATCTCCTACTATTGTAATGTTTATCTGATTTTTCCAACCTAAATCTAAAAATCCTTTCCAAATCCAACTTCCAAGGAACCCAGAATTTTCACTACTGAATACTGTGGTCCAACAGTGTGGTAAAGAGACACTGAACTGACTATCCAAATTGTCATTTTTGGTCCACCCCCCCCCCCTTCCATTATTTTCACACCCCAGGGGCTTCTAATAGAATAAATATGGTACATACATTTCCTCAAAATACAATCTTTCGTAGTCTTACGGGTACTTACAGGATTTGTGATCTCAAACATCCATCCCATCATTCAATCAAAATCCACACATTCCATCTTGCACATCAACAGAGATGGACAGATAATGCTTATTTCATAAATTATTGCTGTTATTTATTATATGTCCTTTGTTATCATATTTATTTGAAAAGTTTTGTCAAAATACCTTCTATAGAAATAGAAACAATTTGCAACAAGCTAAATAAAAAAAAAAAAACAAGAATAATAATAAATAATGATACTTTCAACCATATTAGCAACTCTTTGTTTCTTTCACTCTGTGAATTGGGCTTGTAACTAAAGATCAATAAAGAAAGCTTTCAGATGGAAAAAAAATAAGGAGGGCACAATTTATAGGGATTTTTTTCAGGTGGTTATTAGATTAATTAAGTACAATATAGTCAATTGGATTAAAATGGTGTAGTGTATGGGGAAAAAAGCAACTGAAAACATAGATAACTTTATTTTCCCTTGTTTTTTGGATTTTGCAGTGTTCGTGCTTATGGGTTACCAAAGAACCTTCCTACAAAAGCATTACACAAAATGACAAATTTAAATATTTTAGTTTAGTTTTTTTTCTGGGGTCGCTCAAGGCTAGATTTCATGTATTTTTGTCAAAAACACGGGAGAAAAATGTGAAACTTTGAACAGGTCATTTAGGTAGTAAATATTGACTAAAATACTCATATAACGCATCAAATTGTTCGTCTTTTCCTCTTTTTTCTGAATGAAATAACTGCACATAAATACATTGAGCGTGGGAACTGTTATAATCACTGCACATAAATTCAATATTTTGACACAATGCAGTTCGAGGTTTCAATCATTGCACTAGCTAATCGAATGTTGTCAGGAAAACAAAGTTGCATCACTTTGTTTTTTAAATATATAATCTTTTCTTTCAAACAGTCCTTTTTCAAAAAAAAGACAATGAAATTATTTAATTTGTAAAATCTCATCATACTGTCAAATTGTTGTGAAGGACAAAATGACGGTCTCCGACGATGCGAGAGAGATTGCCAGACACCTAAATGAGTTGAGATTGATCAACCTGCAAGATGTAGGGCCCAATGATGAGGTTCTAGATCTTATTAAATACACTCCAGAGAGCAAGATACATCCTTGTGCCATATATGTATTATTTTTATGTGAAAATCCCCACTATTTTTATTGAAAATCAAAGGTAAAACTTTAAACTCAATTTTCTTGTTTTCGTACTTTCTTAACTTGGAGTAAAAAAATGTTTGTAACTTTATCCCTAATCAAGATATTTTGAAAATTAAAGTACATTTTACTCAGGAATGATAGCACTATTCAGCTGCATCAACAACTAATTTTTTTTATTTTTGACACTTATGGCGCCTTTTGTTAGGGCACCACACAACTATATAGATAGTTGGGGTGTGCATTAATGCTATCAGTGTCTAAACCAATACTTTCTGCTGAGATAACTGTATGTAAAGAGTTGCAAATTTAAATATGAATAGAATGAACACATTAAATAGAGTAACAAGGATTTGACTTATAGGTGCTACCAGATGAAAAACTCATCATGGTACCAAAAAAAAAAAAAAAAAAGGTAGGCCTAGATACAATAAGTGGAAGGAGTGTTACATCAACACAAAAACACTCAGTAAATCAACATGGACTATGTTGGCTTGTGGGCGTATTTCTCTGTCAGTTCATGTCGCTTTCTGGACCAATCAGAAAATTGCTCGATGACCTGTGGGAAGTCTGCATCCCAGACAGCTATGCAGCCATTTTGATTGTCTTTTGAAGGAGAAAAAAAAAGGATTTATTCAACATTTTTCAGCTGGGAAAAGAGAAAGAATTGTTTTTGTCATTTGTCTTATAAAAAAGAACATATTAAGGATGTTTGGGGCAACCTCTTCCTGACAGGACTACAAATACATAAAGAAAAACACACACACACACACATGTGAGGACTGCTTTAACAATTGGATGAGAGCCTACCACAACCACTCAGCCTACGGCAGCCTCTGTATTAATTTGACTGAAACTACAACAGTAAAGATGATGCCCCAATGGTAAGAGAGAGCAAATTACACTGTTGCTACTATTATGTAGTCTAAAACAGAAAAAAAAATTTACAAGGCCATTTTACTAACAAAAACAGTAGAGCAAAGGAAACCATACTGCATTACAACGGCCATCTATTACCACAAAAGACAAAAGCAACAATACAGAAACATAAAGAAATATTAAAGTTAAACCTTATACAAAGTGAGAGATCTGGTGTACATTGAAAAGGCTCATGTCTTACCTGCATCGCTGTCGTTGTCACAGTGACTTCGAAAGCCTAGGCCTCCACTCAGAATGATGCATGTTTTTGGCTTGGGCACATTTGAAGCAGCACCTGAGAAAGCATAAAAAGAGCAATCCGTATTATCCCTTCTTCTACAATAATTATCAACATGATTAATGTGGTCATTTAGTTAGGCTATTGTAGCCACTACTTTCATTGATCATATAATTTGTTTGGGGTTTGTTTTTTTTTGTTATCAATATCCCTTCATACCACCTTAGCAGTGGTGTTACCCAGCTCCAAAGAGCTGGGAAAACTCTGGATCACAAGAAATGAAGACAGGCAGATGATCAATCCACCGTGCCAAATCTTGCGAAGCATAATGAGCAATATATATGGGGTATTACTCAATCTTAGGCCAAACAATAGCTCCTGTTGCCTCAGTGGTATCTGCTCAATGAGAAAGACCAATGAGCCAATTTACCAAGTGGCAGCCGCAGTGTGGCAGTTCTGATGGCTCCAGCAGGAATCCAACCCATACTCTTCAGCACAGGAGTCTGATACCTTACCAGCTGAGCCAATGAGCTCATATCAACATCATCATCATTAAGGCAGCCAATCTCATCATCATCTGTAGTCCTTACCTTTGAGCTTCACAGACAGCAGACATCTGACAGAGGCTGTGTGTCTATGAGTGCAGACAATCGGCACCCAGTTGTTGATATCTAGCAACGCTATTTGACCTCCATGAGTTCCAACCCATAAAGTTTTGTTATCATGAAGGACCATTGATGTGATGCGCCCACTTTTGTTTGTCAGCCTTTGCAGAAAAGACAAATAAGAGAATGTTAAACTTCCTCTTTTCAAATAATACCATATCTTTTTATAAAATTTTCCCTGAATAAACCAGGAGTTGAAACAATAGGGGAGAAAAACTTGCTGTGACTTTTTGAAAATCTTCAACTGGTTGAAAACTTTGATCTTTAATTCTAATGATATATGAGAAGGCCTTGGTAAAAATAATTCTAAGATATTTACCTTCTGAAGTAATTATGGGAACAAATAGAAACCATTAGAGGTTAGAAACAACATGTTAAGACATCTCAAGATAAAATAAAAAAAAATAGTCATCTCCTTTTTCATTCAGATTTTAAGTAACATTGCCGATCTCTCTGTCTTTCTCCTCAGGAATAGACAATTTCTAAAAGAAAATGAAATACTCTTGTGCCTCTCAGCAACAAGAGGCAGCGTGTGTAATCAAGAAATATGGATTAAAATGATATTACATACTTTTCCGCATGTGAATATGCAAGAGCCGCAGCCAACACCTAATACAAACAGGAACCACTCAGGTTGTCAACAGGCTTCAAACCTTCACCCTTCAGTGAGAGATTCGTACACCTTACCAATACAGCTACCAAGCCTTATAAAAGTTGACAACATTGAAACAGAAACAGAGTATCAATTGCTGACTACTTACTTGAAGCTGTCATTCATGTTCAGATAGTTTTTTCTCCGACCAGAATTCACATCATAGGCCTCCAGAATCTCACTGTTACGATGGGCCACATACAGCTGCCGTCCAAATGCCATGCATATGATGGGCTGGGAGGCTGGATTGCTGTGTAAGACATGAACGAAATTACAACGCTTTTTATCAGCATTTTTAGTTCTCAAAAACTGACGAAAGGCTTTCCTTAACATTTTTTCACAGAGCAAAAAAAAATCAGTTTAACTCAATTACTTCACCACTTGTAATCCCAACACTTACACCTACAGGCTGGTTTCCATGAAGTGCAGATGGACTTCTTGCAAATAATGCCAACTTTCACACAAGCCAAAAATTGGCAGTAAAGCATGGTTTCAGCGTGATTGCAAAGTTCACTTACCAATATCATCAGTCGTGATGGATGAACATGGATACATGCCTCTAGAGGAAACAATTTCCAAAATTTACCAAAAAATATTAAGTTTGAGCAATGTCTGTATTTTTTCTTTTTTTTAATGTACCGGAAGAAAATCAAAATTTTCCCACAGTCATCCATTGTTTGAAAAGATTTGGATAAAGATACTGAAAATCCTGCTAAGACATAAAAATTTCACTCTTTTCCAGTATGAAGCCTCCATTTCAAGCTCACCTCTCGACAACTGTGTTGAATCTTGATGCTACTGCAATACAGATCTTTGTATCCATTACGATGACCTTGGTGCCACATGATGCCACGAGGCGACGGTCCAAGGAGCTGCGCAAGATGCAGCAAATTGGTTCATACTCCTCTCCAAGTTTCATTTCAATGGGTTTCATGTCAGAGTCGTTCTCCTGCTCATACGGAAAATGAGATTTCATATTTTCATTCTGAATTAAAAGACAAGCAGCAGTTCACTTACTCAGGAAACTTTGATTGTTTTTATAAAGGATTTTTCCTGTAATTACAATTTCCACCTGGCTTTTCAATAAATATAATAGCCAAGAGGCATGTCGATCGAGGAATTAACTTTTTGACATGTGTTTTAGAAATTAATACATTCTTTAGAAGGAACAATTCGACAAATTATTTTTCCTGGGTAGTATGAAGATAACTTTTGGGATGTTTTTTCACCCTTGGTCTAAATGATGCACATTTTATATAATGCCCAGGCTATGTATGTGATAGATAACAAGTGTTTCATAATTTGCCTGGTTTGTACATACAATCAACGTACAGTAGAGCACACCTATAACGCACACTCTTATAAAGAACAGATGGTTATTACGAACAGGTTTTAAGAACCTTATAAAGAGTCAATACATAAATTCTAACTGTTGTACAGTACTACCGAGACAAAGTACTCATTTGGAACATCCCAAGCTGTTATATATCAGTGTTCTCATGCATATGAATTAAGCTTATGACTATTGCTCCTGATAAACTTTGTGGCTATTTGGTCCTGTAATAAAAAGATGCTAACTGATAGAATGTTCAAAATATTTACAAGACTGACAGTAGACCGGTCAATTCTACCAGTTACCTGCAAAATTTCTGACACAGGATAAAGAGCCATAATGCCATTGGCCAAGCCTGCCAGCACCAGAGGGTCATCTCCTCTCCTGTGAAAATAAACAACAATTGGGAAACACGTTTTTAAAATCCAAAATCCAAATAATGTTGAATCTCTTTGAAGCTTCTTCAGCATCTCAAAAATTCTTTAAAACATAAAAATAAAAATGTCTACCAAAACCTTCTCTCTGTTGACAGCCTGTTGTAATTTAAAAGTATAACAATTTGAGGATAACTGGTTTAAGATGTTTGACAAATGGCTGTGCATACAGCTGTTTAAATGTTCAGTATGATTCTATCAGAGACTCTAGAATTCAAATCTTAAATTGAAAGAAATTCATGAAAAGAGCAAAGAAAACAAAATGACAACAAGAGGATCACAAAAACGAGAACTTGTGTAATAATGTTTAAATTATCTTTTGATTTGATACATCAAAATCTTGGTTGGTAAAAATGTTTGATGCTTTATCTCTTTCTATGTGAAGTTTGTGATCTTCAATCAACGTTTTGGTGCATTTTAATTATTTGAAGTACTAGTGAACAGTTTTTAGATGTTCGTACTCTAGTACTTAACAAATTTTTCTTTCTTCATTTTCATATTTCTCCTCAGCTCATGATCTATTCTTGAGGAAATTATGAAACAAAATGTATAATAGAAGAAAATCTATCACATTAGAGATTAATTTTTAAAAAAAAGGGTTCTATGGTCAATAACAGTTTGCAGTGCAAAATAAAAGGGGGAAAAAAACACACAAGAAACTTTGAACTGACACTGCCATTAATCTTTCTCATTAAAAAAAAAAACTGGAACCAATCTAGAAATGCCTCTTTTAACAAAGGTCATAGCTCCTCTCATTTAGTTTACAACACAAATTATTCAAAAGCTAGAGTTACAGTGGAATCCAGATAAAGTCAACACCTTGGGACCTAAAAAAAGACTTACATTGTGTCCCTTGTGGTTTCAAGGGTACTGAAGGGGGGTGGGGGGCAGTGGGGAGGGGAGATGAAGCTACTAGCAGAAATTTGGGGAAAGTAATCATTCCAGAGAGAGGGTTTTTAATTTCTAATCAACACAATGGCAACACTAGTAGTGTGATAAGAACAGATTTGTGATGCGTCACTAGTTGGCTTGTTGTGTTGTGTAGAGCACATTAACATCTATAATGTGTGATGTAGAGTTAGCTAGGCCTTTTAGCTTAAAAAGCAATGCTGAAAGGTTTGGTGTTTGGGCCTTTTTTGCGCAATACAACTGGTGATACTAAGAGGCCCACCTACCACTGGTGAAGCATAGCGAACAAGTCACAGGCATAATGTAGTTGAAGGAGAGGCAAAAACCTTACATTGCTTTTATCCTTCCACATCCTCCCATCCTCCCTCGCCCCATTTAGTCTTAAAGTAAAATGACAAAAGTTGTTTGTATTAACTTTCAGTTCTTACACTTTCAATGATGGGGAAGCAAAGAATTCTCTTTTTCCAATGATTTTACTACCTCATTCAGACCTATAGTGTTAATTTCAAGAGAAACAAAAATACCAAGAACAGGGATTTTGCTTTCAAGTGAGTTGTAAAGCAAGTTGACATTACCTGGATTCCACTATGCAATTGTAACCATTCAGAAATTGTAAATATTGTTGTCAAAATGTGTCAGGAACAAGATAAAAAAAAAAAGCAGCATTATATACAACAAAAACGTCATTTGTGGGAGGGCTGAGGTGCAATACAATAGTTCACATGATGAAATAGTGTGTAAGGAGATGAAATAAATCAAAGGGGAATCAAGGGGAATCCTCTAGCACTTTGATGTATTTCTGGTCACATAAGATAATTTTTAGCATGAGCTAAAAACTCAATGAAAAAAACAACGACACACTTATGACTTTGATATGAAAAAGAAATCTTTGGTACATGATTTTCATCAAATCTAGAAGAGCATTAAAAAGGAGAGTTCAGGCATTATAATTTATGGAGTGAAATCAGACCAGAGTAAAACCTTGTTATAACGGCAACAACGGGTCATTATAAAAGCAGTCCCACTCAACATCTCACCTCAGAAAGGGGGGGGGGGGGCTTATTGCATGCATCGACACACTGTTTAATGTACTCTTTGTTAACTGAGGCAGAAGTGAGAGTGAAAGTGAAATTTGTTTTCAGTCAACGGTTTCAAGCCGGCAGTATAATGGACATTATTTACTATGTTTAGTTAATATGTGTACCCCATAAAGTACTGGCGGATAGCGGATGGTGTAACAAAGAGCTGCAGTACAGTGGAGGGATGGCATGAAGAGGTTTCAGTGTATTTCAGACTGTGTAGGCAGTTTGATTTTAATTTGTAAAAATACGCACAGTTATTGCCATACTGCGCCTTCAATGTTAAGAGCTTGTAAAGATCAATAGAAGAAACACATATTAATATCTGTGCAAAACTTCAACTTGACACGACAAATCAATACTCAGCACATGGGTGACAGTTCAGAAGGTTGAAAAACCTACTTCTAATAGATGTAGGCAGTGGCATTATTTTTTTAAAAAACTGCAATACCGCTCCTTTTCCCCAAATCCTTCATTTTAATTTTTTCTTTTTTTTTTTTTAAGTGAATTCAGTGGTGAGCATAAACTGATCACACAGCACAGAATGGTAAACCGTGACGCACTTATTGTAGTGACTGATCACTGCCAAGGTCATTATTCTCTATCTTTTCTACAGAAATCTGACGGTGTAAGCATATGACAGCAAAATATCACCCATGACTCAGCATCGTTGTAAAAAACAGGAAAAAAAAAATACTTCATACAAATACTACCAAAGACAACAGCAACTATTTTTTGGCTTAACATTGAGTTATAATCCTAATGCATTGCTCATGACTTCATGCAATATTAGGCACAGTGGACTGACCATCTGCCTGTCTTCATTTCTTGTGATCCAGACACTGCTAAGACAGTATGAAGGGATAAGGATAACAAAACAAAAACAAAATTCATTACCAGATTTACACCTAATTTTTTAAAAAGGTCAATTTATTTTTACCCAGGGTGATTATTCATTTCTCATAAAAGTAGACAAACAAACAGGTTTTGGTTGCAAATAAGCAGAGGGAACAGTGAACAACAAAATGAAGGACAACAAAAAGGTCAGAGAAATGCCAAAAAGGGTTTAAGACAGACAACAATCAAATCAAGAGAGACAGAGAACCAGTGAGAGAAATACAGAAAGAAGAAGGAATGAGAAGAGAGAGAGAGAGAGAGAGAGAGAGAGAGAGAGAGAGAGAGAGAGAGAGAGAGAGAGAGAAGAGGAGAAGGAAAATAGCATGAGAGAAGGAAGAATAAAATGGACTTTTTAAGGTAATTGAATCTTATCCTTCTGACTGTGCTGTAAACAGGGTGAATGAAAACTGAAAAGGGTTAAAGCCGGCAAGCATGCATTTCAACAACGATCAAGTGCAGCTGGTGATACATCAGAGGTGAAAACTCATTACCGGTAAGCTGAACTGGTATTCTTCCTGAGTAAAAGACAGGTAAAATTAATGTCTCTTTTATCTACAAAATCTGATTCTTTGAATGGAAATAAGAAAAATTAGGACCTTGAAGTTACATTTGAATCAATCATAAAAAAAATGTGATTGAAATCAGGGACACTCCAACACACTAAGAATTTTCACCTCTTGAAGCATTTTACATTTCAAGAAGGAAAAAAAGATAGGTACTGTCATGGACCAATACAATAAGAATCATAATGAAATTAAAGAAAGTGTGGTAACACTTTATGAAACAACTAGACAAGCCTCCCATTGCTTTCTCTATCTTTAATGTATCCCAGTTTAGCAGTGACCTTCCTTTTCATCATTTCTCAAGAACAACAAACAACAAGGACAAAAGAAAATCCAGTCTCACCTATTGATGATGAAAAGAGAGAGAACTGAATCTTGAAGTTGCTGTGTTGAATGGATGAGTTCATTCCTTTCTATACTGAAGACCCAGATTTTGCCGGCTTGTGTTCCCAGCAAGATGTATGCATTATTTAGGGGCAGTATGCACAAGACACGGCCATCTCGGAACATGATGCCTCTACCCTGTAAAATAGAGAGAAAATTATTCACATTAGCCATTTCTCTAATAACAGAAATAGCACTTAAAGCAAAAAAAGTGCACTTTTCATAACTTGCAGCATGATTTTTAATCCTCCCTTTTTCAAGGTGAAGAGTCCTTTTGGTTCTTTTTATCATCATGAAAACCATTTTATGCACTTAAAAAAAAATAAAAATAGACCAACAGCATATCAAGAATGATTAGCACAAAGAGACAAGAATTATGTTGAAAGATTCTGCAGGATTTTGTTTCCTAAATAAGAAAGGAAAATTTTTTTGTTTGACAAATTAAAAATAAAAGGGTTTTTTAACAAATAGGTACCTTGGCAATTTTTTTCCCTTTCCTCTTCATCTTTATCTCTACTTTAAAATAAACAATGAAAAGAGATCCATTTTTCATGAAAAAAATAAATTTTAAATCTTTTAACAGTTCTCAGCAGTTTATTCAATAGTCTTTAATATGAACTTGATGCTTACACTAGCGTAATCCCTAGACTGTTTGCGTCTGCTTGAGTAGACATCCTCCTGGTGGTACAAGGGGAGGCTACGCCAGCTCAGCTGCATGCACTCGTTGTCACCACTGGCCATCCACAGCTTCACCTCCTTGTTGCCAAAGGACTGGTGAAAAGGTGGGGACAACGACAAGAATAATATACCTCATTATAACACCAACCACAAGACCTTAGAAATAGCTTAGCTATATAGAGAACGGCAGTACAACAAAAGAAGAACATGGGAGGCAATACAGAATGAAATTTGACTAAAAATGACAATTTGGGCAAGGTGTTTTGTCTACAATGGTTTTTAGCTGGTGGAACAATGGACATTATTTACCATGCTAAGTTAAGACGTACCCCGTAAAGCACTGGCGGATGGGGCATGGTGGTACAAAGAGTTATCTTACTATTTCTATACTGTAACCAAAACGTACCACAATGAAAAGCAGGTAGTAAGTGAGAATGGCAGTGCAGTAGGGGCCGTATGACAAGGTTTCAGTGTAAATCGTCCATGTATGAGGGGAGGGGAGGGGGGGGGGGTAGTACAAGAGTTATGCCTTTCTCTGCATTGTAGAATTTTATACATCAGGAATATATGTGCTTGTTAAGAAGGGCAATCTGTCTTTAGACCAAACTGCTGAGAAGTACGAGCATAGTGATCTCTATGCTAGGAGCTTCATTTTTTAGTCTTTTGTTGTATTTTCCATTAAAAGTCATCCAAAGCATAGAAGTAGGCATTGCTTTTTGACTCACCTTCATAGAAAATACCATGAGAGCACATCTCACAACTTCATAAAAGCCCTAATTTAAAAAACCAACAGGGGGAGTACTAAACAACACCATTACAAAACCCTAGAGCAAAAAAATGAAAAATCATTTGGCATAAGTTTAAAGTGCGCAACTTATCATCAATTGCCTACCTTTGATGCAATGCATTCCACTGTCGCTCCCACTGAGACAGGTAAGATTTCTTTGAAGCAGAAGAGTTCTGCAGACTTGAGACAGTCAAACACTTCTTGAGCCTGCAACGGAGTGATACAGCAGTACAGCATGGTCTCTCAGATCTTTAAAGTTGCCAATAATTATCACCAGTTGCCAAAAATAGATAATGCAAGCCATTTTGGAGATAGTCTTAATTTTCAAATTTAAAATTAAAAAGAATTTAAACATAACATATTATGTACTAACTGAGCAACATAAGCAAAGCATCATTATGAAATTTCAAAACAACATTAAAGACCATACAATAAACTTAAAAAATAAAAAAAATTAAAATTCCACAACAGAAAATTATTTAACAACCCCACGATATTTCATTTAGTGTTGGTGCCATATGGTTTAAACCATAGTGAGATAATTGTTCCTTAAGTTGAAATCAAAAAAAGGAAAAAAAATTCTTCTCCAGCAAAGCACGGCCCCTTAAATGTCATCACACAGTACAACACTGATCATTTTTCCCTGCTGTGAACCAAATCTTACCACTGGAAGTTTACCACAACTTTTGTTCATGACTCTACCCTGACGTTTATTGTGTTCTAGTATTACCTTTGGTCTGTGGTCTGGCACTTGGTCTAAACACTGGGAAATGAGTTCTTGGAAATCTGGCCAGGGGGGGATTCCCCGCTGTGTGATGGGGGTGATGGGTTGGTCCTTGTACAAGCACAAACAAACAGCAAAGGATTATTTATACAAGCTTTAACACATCTTTTATGAACCCTTTAAACGTGGGAGAACACATAGTGTGTCGGTTGGTGTGTCGGTAAATCTCCACTTCCACTTTCATATTTCTTTTTTTTTTCAACTAAAAGACCCTGTAACTGTATATATTCATTCCTTATCCTATCCCGTTCAAATTGATATATAACACATGCCACTTGGCCTTTATAAGATAAGCGGTAACTTTTGGCTGAAAAAAATTCCCGATTTTTTGGGGAAAAAATTGCGCTCTATAAGGGTTAAAGCTCTATTTACGTAGTATAATGCTCGTTGTTTCAAAGGCTTTTTACCTCTTGGGTAAGAGGCCTTCATAAGTCTTTTCCCCTGCCTCCCCAGGATTCAAACTTGCACTCTTTTTGACTGCAGGTAAGTGGCTTACCCACTATTGTAATTGGGAATATAATTGGGAGTGTGAATCAAGTCTATTATACTTGAGAAACTATATACTGGTCTTCTATGTGTGTCTGTACATACTTAAAAATCATTCCTCATGGTGAAAAGATAATTAGAAAAGACTGACAATATGAAAACACAGAGGCCAAACTGAGGAATCAATCACTCACATCAGCAAAAGCTTTGTCGATTTCATTCTTGAACTCGAGCTCTTCAAAGGGATGGGCTCCTCCGGTGAGAATCATGTACATCAACAAACCAAGGGAAAAAATGTCTGCCTGGAGAGAATGACAAGCAAAACATATAGCGCTGATAGCCCTGTACCAAGTGAGAGAGCAATCATTAAAAATATTTACCCCTGGTTTTCAAACATATAGTTTTTTTCTTTTTCCTTGTAGGGTCAAACTGATGTATAGTTTGAAATTTATCATGAATCATTTGAAAAATAATCATAACTAGAATATAATCTAAACAAAAAAATTAAAGAAAGACAAATTGCTTCTTTACTTTCAAAGTTTCTGAAATTTTCTGCACACTTAATTCAATCTATCATTAAATCATGTATAAATTCTACTTTGCACCCACATCAACCGTTCATGCCTGTCATGTCCTACCTGGTAAGAATAAGTCTCTCCTCGGATGACCTCGGGTGCCCTGTACCCAGGCGTGCCCTCTTGGGAGGTCAGGCCAAACAAAGAGGTGAACTGAGAGATGCCATAGTCTGTGATCTTAGCATTGATCTGCAATCAGGAAAAGTGAATTATTGCTAACTATTCACCTACAATGTCATGATGAATGTATCAAGAATGGTAAGAAAATGAAAGAAATTAACACACAGGTGGGCAAAATAGCGCAGACCTTTAATAAATATTTTTGGTCTGATGTGTAAATTGATGAATTTGTAGCAAAGGAAAATCAAATAAAAAAGAAAAATGGAAAGAAAGCAAAACCAAAATAAAAAGTGAGCAATTTTACTTTGCACCAGATCTTTGTACTTAGTTACCTACCACTGCATTGGGAGCCAGAGAGAAAATGAGGATGTTATCAGGCTTCATGTCCCTATAGACAATCATCAGGCTGTGCAGATATTCAACGCCTTCTGCAATCTGATTGTGTGGAGCATATGAAAGGAAACGCAATAATACAAGTGGATACATTTTTTTTTTCTAACAAGATTATCAATAAAAATCATCAGTATAAAGTTCATGTTTGATAACTCAAACAAAAATAAAAAACTGATGATATTGATTAGGAACGCTCAGTCAATAAAATGTCGGTTCAATTTCTGCCAGCATCATCGAGCCAATCAGACCCTTGGGATGGACGCTAAAGAGGTTTTGCCCCAATGGAGGTAAATATAGGAAATACTATTGATTGATTTATTTAATTTATCCTTCTACCTGTTGCGAAATTTTCAGTTGGAGTCGTCGTGTAAGATTGACCCTGGATCGGAACACTTCGCCCAAAGACTTGGCAGGTGCGAATTCAATGATGACCATCCTCATGGGCCGCACAGCGACGGCCACCAGGGCAATCACGCTGGGGTGCTTCAGCCTGCGCAGGATGGTGGCCTGGGGGGAGGGAGGAGGGAAGGAGGGGATGAACGAGTCATTGAAACAGCTAGTGTGAGTGCATATGTAAACCCAAAAACTGCCTTTTAATATTATGGACACCTAAGACTTGATATCATTACTATTATTAGTATTAGTGAATCAAATAATAATAATAATTTAATAACAATAATAATAATAATAATAATAATTATAATAATAATAATAATAATTATAATAATGATGATGATGATGATAATAATATATAGACCTATCCATGGTCATCACCATGCTCGGAGCGCTTTACAATACCGTATCCCTGGCAGACAATGAACATATATCACATAAAGGCAACAGGAAGGCATCCAGAAGTCATGACCTAGAAGTGGCCCGACCCCCTTAGAGTATAATGAGTTGAGGGCCGAAACACTTGTCTGAGGGGGCTTTCTTCTCTGAAGACTTTCAGTTGTTGCTCCCCATAGGAGCATATGACTAAAAACAATTGTGTCAAAAAATTAAAAACTTACTTATACAAACCAGAGAAATTACCGAGTTTTGTTTCATAGCTGTGTAGAAGTCTTTGAAACTAAAGTTAAACCTCATAAATCATCAGCAAAAAGGATCTGATTTATTCAAGCAAAGGGTTTTCTTCAGTTCAAGTGATTTGAGAAATGCATGGAAGGGTATGAAAATTATTGTAAATCAATTCCTCAAACAAATCCTTCCCTTGATTTTAAAACAAATAGATTGAATTTGTTTTATGCTTACTCTGACAATGTTAATTTTACAGATGAAATAGATAAATTAATGCCCTGTGGTAAATTGGCTCATTGGTCTCTATCAGTGAGCAGATCCCATCAAGGCAACAGTAACTATTGTGAAAATAGTAATTGTATGAATACGGTGTCGAGAGGAGAACAAGACAAAGCCACAGAGAAAGGCAAATAAAT
>JBCIKM010537099.1:0-18110 GCA_039654465.1 Melibe viridis | reverse complement strand
CCCCTCTTTTTTTTTTTTTTTTTTTTTTTTGCTCTTTTTTATGCTGAGCATTTCCTTATTTTTTTCCCAACTGCCCAAAGTTTGAGCTCGTTTCAAAGGAAAAAAATTGACAGCAAAATCAAAATCTTTAATTCTACTTAGTTTATTTTGTTTTGTTCTGACTTTTAAGAAGAGTAAAAATGTAGGGGTGAGGGGTGGGAGGGGGGGGACGGTATTTATATTTTGTAAATCATTAACACCAGTATCAACATCCATCATCATTTGTGGCTTTATATGGCATTTTTAATGACCATTATTTCAATAATGCTTTTCATTTTTTTCTAATTCTTCTCTGCGGTCTCCATAATTGGAAATGTAATGTAAAAGCCATTGACTTCATTTGATAAAGCAGACACCGCGGCTTAGTGGCTTCCATGCCAAAGAGAGAAGGTTTGATTCCTACAGCGGCCTTCATCAAGCCTGTCATGCTGTGGCTGATACCTGTACTCTCACAGCCTTCGTCTAGGACAGATCTCAGCATAAAAATTTCCCTCGTATTCATGAGAGGGAATTTCATTTTTCACTTGTTTTAATTTTCTTTACCATGGACAACATGCTTGATTCCATTAGGCATTGAGTGTAAGCTTGATGATTAATTCACAGGCAGACAGGCCATTTCTTTTTTTTTCGTTTGTTTGTTTGTTTGATTGTTTCATAGAAGGCTATATTTGGGATCTTTAATGGCCTATACCCCACCCTAGTTGAATGGTCACATATAATCAATATATATTTGGCATCTATAGACCATTTCTCATAAATTTCTCTTTTTTTTTCTTTTCCTCTTATTCTGGCAGCTTTCTGCGAACAGGCCTCAGCCTGACATCACAGCTGGCTTCCCTGACATCCGCTGGCATCAAACCGCTGACTACGGATATGTACCCAATGCCAGAATGCCAAACACTTTCATGGCCGTATCTATGGATCTTCCTGATTTTGGTTCAGCTTATGGAGCGTAAGGGTGATCAGTATTACAAGTTGTTTCATTTTTTTATGACACTTTTCTGAAATTCAGCTGGTTAATTATTCTATTTACAGCTGAATTAGAGATTCCAAGCCCAACAGAGAGCTCATGAATTTTGAGTCTTCTTTCCTCCCGAATCAGAGGGTCAACACACTTAACACTTTGTTGTGAGTGTAGTGAAGTAGAACTTCCTGAGCACAGCTCATCCTGTTTGGTTGACTGGCCTTGTTTAAGCTTATTACACTAGAAAGTTATCCGTTTCAACCTCATATAACCCTCTCAAGACACGCTCATCATTTCTGAGTGCATCTCAGACAAAGACTTGAAAAATATTACGACTGCCCAAATTTCTTCTTTTGACCACTGAGAAATGAGGGTAGCCATTGTTATTTTGATGCAGAATGACAAAGCATTCATCCATGGGCACTGAAACTGAAACTTTCAGCAGAGGTGCTCAATAAATAGATCTTCAACATGATACGCAAATATTGAAGATATTCCAAGTGCTTCAAGAGTTATGGCGATACTTACCTTCCTTCTGGGACAAGCCTAGTATTTAATGATATAGTACTTGAATAAAATTGAATTTTAGCTCCTTCTGAAAGCACACATTCTAAAAATGACAGAAGTAATGGAGGGGAGCAGACTGTGAATCGTAGACTTCAAATGAATAAGTCAATGGAAATAGTTGTATGAGTGTGGTTTCACGAGGAGGACAAGACAAAGCCATAGAGGATGGCTTTGTCTTGTCCTCCTCTTGACAACGTACTCATACAACTATTTCCAGACTTATTCCAAAAAGGAGTGATTTTAAGATTTATATATCAATACATTCTTTTGTTCAGAATTCACCCCAGGGACAAAGAAGATGTCGGGATAAGACTGGCCTTATCAGGGCTTGCAGTGGCTTACAACAAGCCAGGAGTGTTTCAGGGGCCGCTACCAGCCAAATGCTCTTTGAAAGCTCCATCTACCTTGACTTTGGACTATGGGAACACTTGGACTTTGAAAGTCATCAACAAAAATGGTTTTGAGGTGAGACTTTGTAAAATTCTGCTGTATTAGATTAAAACAGCAAAAGAAACACTTGATAGATATTCTATCAACCTAGAGTCTTCTCAATCAATCCAAGGAAAATCTTAACTTATATTTTCCCATAATACTATGACTAGAAAAAATATAAAATGTATTGCAAACCACATGTCATAAACAACTGCAGTTAAAATTGAAATGTAGGATTCATAGATCGTTGTGAAATAAATTGAAAAGATTTCCCAGGGAAATTTTTGTGCTCATAGCTAAAAGGTACTCCCTATGGTAAATTGGCGCATTGGTCTTTCTCAATGAGCAGATACCACCAAAGGCAACAGCAACTATTGTTTGGCTTAAGATCGAATGATACCCATCATGTATTGCTCATTATGCCATGCTACATTAGGCGCGGTGGACTGATCATCTGCCTGTCTTCATTTCTTGTGATCCAGAGTTTTTCCCAGGTCCTTGGAGCTGGGTCACGACACTGCTAAGGCAGTATGAAGGGATAAGGATAACAAAACAAAATAAAACAATGAAAAGGTTATTTTTTTGTGCTAAAATTCTATGTTTGGGTTTTTTGGGGCTGTATTCAAACTAAGATTTAAATATATAGTTCAGTTTCGTTTCCAGATTAAGTATGATTTGTTTTGTTTTTTTAAACTTTGAGGGGAAGCATGTTTCTTCTTTTTCTCTTTAGAAGATCTAGGGCAAAGCAGTTTGTGACCATGTGTTTTTTCCCTGCAAGAGCAATTTTTATAAATAGGAATAATGAAGTGGAAAAAGCAGTGAAATCCTCATGTCTCATGTTTCCTTTGGTCTGTAAATTTTTTTCTCTTGTAAATTCATGAAAACTTTTCTAATATTATTCAAGTACTCGTGGTTTTAATCAGGCATTTGGGTTTGGGCTTGCCAAGGTGAAATTTGATTAAGAAATGTCCTGACTAAAAATGAGATTCAATGACTCTTGTGCAATGATGTCCACCATATTCCCAAAAAGACAGATTTATTCATGGACAGTATTTTCCTTTCTGTTTCAGTTGAGCTGTACACCATCCTCAACCAACCAAACTTTGGTTTGGAATCCAGTGCCAATCGTGACTTTCAACGCAACATCTATCAGCTTCGACAGTAGTGTGTGCAAACAAGGGTCACTGCATGGCATTCGTTATGCATGGCAGGAGTCACCGTGTGGATTTAAAAACTGTGCAGTTTACAGCACCATCAACAGCCTACCCGCTCCACCTTTTGTGGCTCACTTCACAACCAATGGGCATGGAGAAATATCATTGAAGCTCTAACCTGCATAATATTGTTTCAACACAATTTGCAAATTTTTTATCACCAACCAGTGAATGTATGCAAAATAGATATTTGGTCTCTAATTGTGTCTTGTCAATAATTCTACAATACATTCCAACATTATTTAGAGTTCTAAATTGGAAATGAAACTTGATACATATTTGGGGGGTAAGAAAAAAAGCTGTCTTTAAGCCTGAAGACGGAAACATCTGTTACTGTCTATTCAATTCTATTGATAGTCTATATATAGTCAATGTAATGTTTACATTACAACCATGTGATAGTGACAATATAGTTCCTTTTTTATTTCTCGACTTATCAACCGTTGCTATCAAAGCCAAACTAATTCAATATTCATAATCAGCTGGATTTGCTTCATTACATAATATTTTCCTGGGAAAGGAACTGGAATTAAACCAGGTCAAAATATTCTGAATATCTTTCTGCAGTGCCGCATTAATATGTCTTTCTACCAAGAATAACCCGTGATGATTTAACTCTATTACAACATTTTCCAAAGCTTTTCTTTCAACCTGTGATGATATCTTCAAAGTGTGTCCCAAAAGATGAAACTTAACACTATAGTTTTTTTATAGTTGAAAACCATAGTATACTTTTGTGGATACAAATTGATGTTGATACATATTGTCTTTTTGAGATACCTCAGTTTCTTACAAATAGACCAAACAGGGTTTTTCTTAACAACCTTTTTAAAAAATGCTTAATTATTATCTTTGTGTTGTTTTCACACACTTTAAAGAAAAATATTTATCTTCCCTCTGGGACGATTTCCTCTTTCAGCATTTTTGTACTTACACCTGCATGCATTGCACAGCTGTGTCTTATTTAAGTGGTAAATTCTATTCTTATACTAATAACCATCTGTGTCACTCAACAGTATTTTCATTATTTGCCCCTTTATCAACATATTAATTATTACCTGAAAAAGAAGCCTTTTCTTTTCTGTGTTAATTAATTGGCTTAATTTATACCTGTACAGTTTTCCCTATGACTTAACAGCTTTATCTTTATTGCAAGGTGTTTTAATTTGCCCTTCTCTTCTTTATTTTTGTATTTAAATAGATCCTGCTTTATCTTTTCAATTTTTCACAGAGAAGAGAGGGAAAGTATATTGGCCATACTATAAAATTGATGAAACACTTACAGGGTGGTTCGGGAATAAAGTTTTGCATTCCCGAAATTTCATTTCATATTTCTGTGATTATTTGAATTAATGAACGCTGGAATTATGCAGCATGGAAAAATAATTTGATTTATATTGTATACAAATAAAACTTAAACCTTGCCTTTGACTGAGTCTCTCCTGAGTTATTCTTACGAGTCCATCAGGCCTTTGTAAACTTCCATGTCATTTTGATTTTGGTACAGTTGCTTCTTCACAACTATCCCACAACAGCCCTGCTTATTTCGAGTCCCTGCTTATTGCGTCTCTCCATGACAGCCCAGGCAATCTGGATTCTTTTTGTCAGAGGGTAACCATCTTTTTACAGCCTTTGATATACTGATTTTATCCATGCTTACAATTGCAGTCTAAAACACTTGAGACGACATCTTCAAGAACAACAGCACAGGCAAACCAGAATTATTTGTTTTTTTATGCAACAATTTTGGAATTTATTACTCTTACTACGACATGCCAAGTACAAAAACGCCCTGATTAGCACATCCTGATGGGCTTACCTCTAAAAATAAAATGATCCTTTTTAAGGCAGACAACTCAGCATTGGTCGTTTTCTTCAGGTTCGTTTTCCAGCTTGGCTCATTTTAACGTATTTGAAGTTGACTATGGCTCTTCTTAGGGCGATCACTCCAAAAACAGCACTTATTAAAGCCAGCCAATCAAATTAAAAACGGCCCCTCTGAGAGCAAACATCTCTTTTCAAGGCCAGATATTTTCCTGATCCACTATCTTGACTTATTTCGCAATTTTGTTTGTTTTCCTATGCTTTATGAGATGGACTGATATTGTGACATACTCTTGATCATGATGTTAAACCTCCGGTCTCGACCATGACCATGTTATGTGAGAGTTTCCTCCTTCCTTTCGTTTTTGTCATTTGTCAAAATATGAAATATATTTTTTTTTCTTCTAAAAGTAGGTACAGTGAAATGTATTCAACTTTTTTTATGTGTGTAGCAAAGACTTTTTCACTGCTTTTAGCAAATGGATGTTACACTGGTGTGATATAAGTGAAGTATTGTTTTGACAATCAATCGTCATGAGCCTTATAATTTTACCCTTTTTCCCCAAAGCCTTCCTCTTTTATTTAATGAACGATGACTCTCTGGCAGCATCAAGCCATGAACCACAGTGCTCGCTCAGTTATTTCTTTTTTCTTTTTTTCCTTTTTTTTTATCCTCTCCTTCCCCTTTTCGTCATTCTATTTACTTCATGTGTTTATTCGCTCAATTGATGATTTATCCTTTAGTCAGAATCAGAACATTTATCCTCAGTTACTTCTTACGTGAAAACAAAGGCACTTGAGCTGCATTTTTTTTTTGTTTGTCCTCCTGAAGTTGTGATCAATGAAACAGGCTAAACAGAGAAGAATAAAATAGATTACAGAGTAGGGTAGTTTTGAATATTCAAATTTCATACAATGGAACTCAGATGGAGTCACTTCGCTTCAAGTCAACACATGGCAGCTGTCCCATTTTTTTCCTTCTTTATAATCGTGTTTTAGTTTCTGATAAAATCAACGACCTGGGAATGTTAGATAAATTTTATTAACTCTCCTCATAATTTAATGCATTTGACTTAGCAGCAAATGAGTGGATTGATAGATTCACACACACGGGTGGTTGGCAGGTGTCCCTTGTGGCCACTTCTACTTCTTTTTATCTTTTACACTGAAGCTATAGTCTTACTTTTTCCCCTTTTCTGTGATGCCCTGTTTGCAACTCAGTGGTCATCCCTTATTTCATGCCGAGTGGTACATTACTGCAGGGTCACAAGTTAAACATACTGAGTACTTTTGTATACAGAGGATTTAAAGATCCTGGGTCTTCCTGGAACATTTTGCCGTCATTTGTGTTGGCCATTGGTTATTTTCGTTAGAGAAGAGATTATATTTTTTATCATAGTAAATCATCTCTCTGTGGTTACAACATGTTATTTTTTCGTGTAAATCATCTCCCTGCTTTTGTGGTTTGATTTATTTCCACTTTTAACTTCATAATTTAATCATCCTACTTTCCTCTGGGCTCCTCTTTGACTCCCGTGTGTCGTGTGCCCCAAAACCTAGTAGAACAAACTAAAACCCCATGACCAGATGATCATCAGGGGAGGCCAAAGCCACAGTCTTGCTCTATGCTTGCCTGTCAATAGCCTCCTGCAGCAGGTCAGCAAGCGACATCTCCGTCCATTCATTTGTATTATCCAGCCACATCCTCCTTAAGCGCTCTCTCTCTCTTTTGCGCTGGCCTTTGACTGCGCCTTGCAGGTCTGCCTTGGTCAGGCCATCATATTGAGTATGGTGCCGGTTTTTTTAAGGCCAATTAATAGATTCATTATATTATGAAGCAAATATTTTAGTGCATTCACAGTAAATCTTTTTAAATCTAAGCTTGCTACAGCCCCATTTCAAGCTATGAGAGATGGAACATGGGTACAAGATTAACACTGGAGTTTAAAAAGCTGTTGGTTTTTACCTTCGTATTCAGTCTTTTTTGTAATCAGATGAATCACACGCTGTGTCAACACTCCAAGCATCTGAATCTGATCCTTCCAGAGGATAGTGTATTAGAGGAAGAGACTTTCTTGAATGGTGCCGTCCTATCAAATTAAATCATGGAGATATTTTATCTTGTTATATCATCTATGATGCTTTACAAGAATAAAGTACACCAAGCAGTGCTGTGAGCTTCGGAGACCAACTTTGTTTTCACTTTCAAATTATAAAAGGCATAATAATACTATAGTGTTATGTAATGTAATCTTTTGGAATATGCTAAAAAAAGGAATAGTGTTCTTCCTGTTTTCAATAAATTGATTTGAGAAAACAAACTAAGAAATTTGCAGTGTTTTTCTTTATGTACTATAAATAATTCTGTATTGTTATCATTTCTTTTTTGAAAATGGTCTCATAATCAAACTCGCCATCCTGTCAGAGGCCAGGTTTTCCATGCAGAAAAATTTCTCAGTCTTCCTGGGTTTTTTTCTTTCTCGGCTCTGCATTTTCCGTACTATGTGGGCGGTTGGTGGGTGTCCCTGGTGTGTGTTTCTACTTCTGTTTCTTATCTTTTTTTTTCAACTGAAGATATTTTTTAAGTATCCAGCATGTGTTCATTAGTAAGTTTACATTATTCAATGCAAATTTTTTATCATGTCACTGGTTAGTTGCGTGTAATGTATCTTTTTTCTTCATAAAAAAAAATCATCTGATCACTAGATGAGTAAATGAATGGGTGATTGGAGAAAGTGGCGAATGCATCTTTTGATGAATCAAAGGATACAAGGATGGAGAGTTGAAAGAATGACTGGTGAATGAACAGCAAGTTCTGAAAGTTGAAAGGCCACTCCGGATAAAAACAATGTTTGTTTTGTTTTGTTATCCATTTCCCTTCATTCATACCGCCTAAGCAGTGTCGGGACCCAGCTCCAAGGAGCTGGAAAGAACTCTGAATCACAAGAAATGAAGGCAGGCAGAGGATCAGTCCACCGTGCCTAATCTTGCGTGGCATAATGAGAAATACAAGGGGTATTACTCGATCTTTGGCCAAACAATAGTTGCTGTTGCCCTCGCAGGATCTACTCATTGAATAAGGACCAATGAAAAAATAGGATTTTACTATTGGGGAACATTAACAAATCTGCTACGGGTAAGTCCCTCCTCAGATGCCTAATAAAACCACGACCATGAGCCAAGTTCTGTTCCACTTGTTTGCCGATTACTATCTGCATTGGTAACTCTTAGGAGGTCATTGGGAGATTAAATAAACATTGAGTTCTGCTCAGTAGTCTCCCTCAGGAAATAAATATTGGATCTTGCTTAAAAGATACCGGTTTTGGATGATTGTCTTAAAAATCACAACCCATGGAGAATCAGAGCAGTTGAAAAATCACCTTTACTCCTGTGGTGCACACCTGTGATGGGTGCTTTAAGGTGCAGTCTCTGGCTCTTTTTTTCATCATCTATTATTATAGATTTTAAGATATTCACCCTGTATAGGATGCCAAAGCTAAGAGGGTGGCAGTGGCAGCAAGTTTGCGAGTGAGGGAAACCACGCAAGACATGAACTTGGGGGGAAAAGACAGTGATGTTTTGACCTGACATCCGCCTCTGGCACAACTAAACCCATGTAACAAAAGAACTGTACATTTCATATACGCAATAGAAAAAAGAGAAAGGAGTAGAACATAAGGAGGAAGAAAGACTGGTAGTTTAGAGCACGAAAAGAAAGAGGAGGGAAATGTGATGAGAGTGGGGGAGACATTGTAAAAAAAGAGAGAAATTGTTGAGAAGTGGTGAGTGGATGACAGAGAAAAAGAGACACAGTTGTGTTGCCCATTCAAATATGCTTGCAAGTGATTGAGAGGGTCATTCATCATGTGATGGTGGATAACAGAAACCAACAATATGTGTCCTGACTGGAGGAATAAAAAACCTAACAAATGCATGCAGACGTGTAGGTACATCTAGCCAGCACATAATGAGACTACCAATGCACCACACTGTAAAAATTTGCTTACAAAGCATTTGCTCCCTGTTGTCGAAGACTTACAATTATTCAGGATAAAGATATCCAATCGCTATTGTACAAGCTGCTTCTTCTGATTTACCAATAACAACGGACAATGTCTTCACAAACTGAAAGACAATCACATGGTACACATTTAATAAGAGAAATGACCACAACATCTGTGACTAAGTCAAACCAGGTGTGAAATTCTTACATTTTATTTACATACAGAAATAGTGAATTCCAAAAGAGGGAGAAAAAAAAGGATAAATGCAAAGAGGAGACTCTATACAGCTGTCCCTCTCTCCAGATTCTGCTTGATTTCTGTTGTGTATTGGCCATAGAACCGCTCCAATTTCTGGTTGAACTTCATGTTTCTCTCATTGATGTAGTCAATGTCAGCTTCTTCATCAAACGTTCTTCGTCGATGATATTTCGCTCTTTTGTCAATTCTAAAAAGGGGCATAAATTGAAAGTTTTTTGTGGTGTCAAAATTTACAAATTTCTCTGCCTTCCCTCTAGGTTTTATAAAGTTGATGCACTCAAATAAAAAAAAATTATAAACTTTGGATGTCCTCAGTGATAATTAATGGTAAATTACTTTTCACTGTTAAAAGAAGGTACTATGATTGTAATATAGACCCTCTCTCATATGGCCCAAATAGACATGATAGAATCAAATTACAAAACCTTGAAAAAAATACTTCATGGACGGCTTAATATCCAGAAAATTTCCAAATGGAGATTAGAGGCTACATAGCCCTTCAAAGTTCAGCAGATACCAATATCAAGGAAAATTACTCTCAAGATGAGAGAACTACTGGTAGACTTGGTCAAAATTGCCTGTTTTTTCAACTGTCTTTATACAATCAATGGGATGATCCTTGTACTTGTACATAAAGAAAGTCAAAGTCAAGATTAGAAGCAAATAGGGTTTTTTGGGCAGTCCATATCAGAAGCCCCTCCCTAGATCCAGCCATCCACCATTTTCTCCCAAGTAAAACAGAAAAGAACACACTACAGAAAAAAATAAAACACAGAAACGGGCAAAAAGACCTCCCAGCACATCGTTTCTAGTTCTCCATAATACATTGTTTAAGTTAGTAGCTTTTCATACAAAAAGGAAGAGCATTTATAAACAAAGGAATGTTTACTAAAATTCGTGCCAACAGAGCTACAGAGTTACCGAGTTTTATTAATCTTTTATTTCAGTCGATTTAAGTCTGATGAACGTTTTAATAAAAGTTTTGCCCACTTTTTTAACAAGAAGAATTTCTTGTAAAAACCGACAGACTGGCTCAAGAAAACATAGATTGGTCACCCTAAAGGTGACGATAGATATTGTCTTCGTGAGAACAAGGCAAGTACTTTTCTCGAGTACAATTACTCCGTACCTACTACTGAATATTATAGGAGAAAATTAAAACAATTTATTTGAGTAGGTACTGCTGTTACTCAACTATGGTTATTTACACACCCAGAATCGCGTCATAGAATTAATAAAGCTCGTCATTTTCACGTGCTCGGGGTTTCTAATAGAATGAATACGGTATCTTAATATGTGATCTTTTGTAGAAAAGCATTCCCATAGAGCAATTCTGTTAACATACTTATTCTTCTCTTAAATCCTTTGCTGAAAGTATGCAAATGGTTTTCACAGGTAGAGTATGATTTTTACTGAAGAATAGACAAAACTTACTGTTTCTCTAAGTCTTCCACCATTCTGTTCACAGCATCTTCTGAGTCCTTACGCTGGTGAAGGCCTAAGGTATTAGCCGAAGCATAGAAATCTTCACCTCTGAAGAAAGATAAAAAAGGAAAGAGCTTATAAATTCTGAGAAAGAAAAATAAAATTTTTAAAAAGACACTTCAATTGCTTTACCGGTACAGAAATGATATGTTCTTCCATGGTCCACTGTTTAAATGTCTTGAGCAAACTTAATGGATATCTATGGAAATTTATACTTTAACACTCCAGTGTTCCCAATTCTTAATTGAAAAACATGCAGTTATTTTGAATCCTCACAATTGTAAACAATTGGCTTTATGCTTACATAGCTATTTCAACTTGAATACTAAACAAAGGAAGATTTCACTGAGAAAGCTGCCATCAGCATTCAAACTATTACTAAGAAAAGATTAATGTTGCATAAATTCATACTACAAATCCCCTAAAGAGTAATAAAGATTTGTCAATAATGCAGTCATCAAACTTAATTTATGCTCAATGAACCTCGCACAACAATAAATCTGTTATCTGTCTGTGTCTGAGCCATTTATACTTCAATCATATTTTATATAACAATAAACAGGTGAAAATCGGCAGGAGCAAGGTAAGAACCATGGAGTGGGGCAGTTCAAACGTGCCAACCGTATTTGTTTTCATGCATGGAGTCGTATGCAGTTGGCAGAGCTGGGTGTTGCATTATAAACATCAAGCTGTCTACCAATCAATCTGGCCTTTAAAGTTGAACTGGTACACACAGACTATCAAGTGGTTTATAATATCTCAGTGAATTAATAATTTGACCATATGGCAATAATAGTATTTGCATAACACCCCATATAAATCCCAGAAAACAGTAGCCATTAACTTGAACTTTGAATTTCTTTGTCACAAGCAATAAAAACTCTACTAAGTAGGGGTGATAAAAAACTTCACTTACAGTTTTTCTTTCTCTCTTTCATATTCATCAGAATTGGTTTTCACCTGCTTGGTGAGGCGCTGATACTGTCTGTAGGTGGCTTGTTCATAATCTAAGACAAGGCAATGAAACATAAGTGGTCTGGTTAGGATGCAGTGCTTTTTCATCAGGAATCAAATTCACCTTCCACAATTAATTTCAACATTTATGTGCTCAAGCATGAAGAACCTTGGTTCAATAACAATGCAGTGCTATATCCGTTGTTCTCATGAAAAAAAAAAAAATAGACAAATCACAAACAATCCATAAATATTAATAGCATCTACCAGTCAAGAGTTGTGTTACTTCCACAAAACGGATAAGAGTGGAACCAGAGAACACAGGCACCCAAAAATAAACGAAAGTAAAAAAAATTACCAACCTGAGAATCCAGTATCAGGATTTTTCTTCTTTTTCTTCCTCTCCCACTTCTCTGCTTCATCTGCTCCAACATCTAATAATTTCACTCGATCGTAGTCTTCACCTTTGTCAATACACTCCTGGGAAAGATGTAGAAATTGATTGATTCCTAAACTTTTGGCGCGAGTGACTAGGTGACAGTACTTCAGTGCCTTGAAAGCGCAACAGAGTGGAAAAAACCTGACTGATATAAAGAACTAATTTGGAATGTCCAAAGCCGATCTTTCTATCAGTGCTTACGAGTAATTAGATAAAATTAAGTTCCATTTCTTTAAACCAAAGCCAGGGTCTTACCCACAGAGACTGGGACAAGTCAAGCAGTTCAGCGCCATGGTGTAGGCAGGTCAGCCCCAATAGGAATTAAACCCGCACCCTTCGGCATGCAAGCATGACACCTTACTAAGAGCAATTGTACCCATTGTAAATTAATTTCAAAAACATCAGCACGATCTTAATTGTAATTGTTGTTGTGAAATGAGACATTTACCTATTAAAAATGAGGACTCTATTTTTACAAAATTAAATATTTTAAAGATCACCAACATAATATCATACCTTCTTTTTCTCTTCCTGTGACTGCTCCCAATCTAATCTTTTCCGTTTTGCCTCAAAGTTAGCTGGTCTTTTCTTCCTTTCATCCTCTGCAACAACCTCTGCATGATTCTGCTTCCTGGCTTCATTCTGAACAATTCAAAATAAATATTAATTGTAGCTATCAAAGATTAAAAAAACAAAATTTGAAAAAAAACAAAATTGAAAAAATTAGGCAATAACCAAATCAACTCCATTGTAATGGGGGTTTATTTCTATTCATTGTGACACAGAGGTGATAACAAAAGGGAAAACCTCTCCAGAAAATGGCTGTTCGTTTCTTAAGTCATGAAACTATCTTCTTTGACTCTTAAATGCACTAAAAAAAACATTATAGACTTTGTTTTTATTTCTAAAAAAAAAAGTCAAATACAAGGTTTCATTTCACACACAAACAACTCTTTTCTATTCCTTTTCTTGCCCTATAGCATTACTATTTTATGAGAGAAAAAAATGCAAAATTGACTCTTTACAAATGTTCCTAATAAAAATGTGAGAAGCTCACCATTCGCAAGTCCAGCTCTCGGAGCCTGGCAAGTCTGTCAGCTTTTCCTTTACCTGAGGTTGAACTCCCAGATGATGTTCCAGCTTTTGAATCCATCTAGAAAAAAGCAATGATTCCATGTCGCCACAAATAAAAACAATATTATTTTAAAAGATGATATAATAATTTTCAGTCAATGTTGCAAACTTAGAACCTGTTCACTAAGGTCAAGTAAAAAGATATTGGTAATTGATGAAGCAAAACATGCTTCCACCCAATTTCATTGGTTGCAGTTAATCTAACCCTGGATAATAGAGATAAAATAAGAAAGAATCAAGGTAACTGTTTGATACATGAGCAAGTTGATTCGCAGTGAGGTAATCAGTGTGTGGAAGTTGATAAGAACCCGTGAAGAAGACACAGATGGATGAAATGGTCATTTGGTTGACAACCAAATTGCCGCTGGTTAGACATTTTTTGGGAAGTAGGACCAGGTGAGAATAGCAACTTCAACTTTCATATTAGTATGCCAGTGTTATCAAACACAACTCAATATAGCTGTTCACCTTTAAAAGTTGCTTTCAATTCACATTTGACGGCGCTTATTCTTTGCCTGATGAAAATTTGGCACTTTGACTTGTAATTTCACTTTTAAAGATATTTAAAGTTTTAAAATTGAATGGCCAATGTATGTTAATCTTGGCGCATGGTAAGGTGATACACCAGTGACATTAAAACTACCAACTGGACACTGGCAATGAGTTAGGTACCTACATGTTTATTTACTCCAGACAAAAAATGTAAAATAACTTTTAGTGATTGGTCTCTTTTAACTAATGTCCACCGGGAATGGTATCAATATTTGCGCTTTGCTTTTTCAGTGTCCATTCTTTGGCTGCGGTAATGGTACTAATACCATTCCAATACCTATACACAGGTCGGGGTAGGCTTGTTTACAAGAGAACATTATACACTAGACGCTGCAGCAAGCTTGAATTTAAGACCAATGATATTATACCAAAGAATCACATGATTTTTACAGTTTGATCTGGACAGATAGAAAAGGATTGGATGATAGAAATAGGTAGTAAACATGAGCCGACAGGAAACTCGCTAATATGAAAGATGGGGGCCTCGTTTTGACAAGTGGGAAAGTCTGCACGCAACGAAAGTCGGTCACAAACCGCTTCACAGCCACTCTGACTTGTCACGCTCTACAGGGGTTAATTAACATACAAAAAGGTGCAGGGCTCCAAAGAAGCCCAACCGGTTGACGTCTTTCTGGAAGATGAAAATAGCAGGCCACAAGGACTGCTTGGGAAAAATCCAAAATTCATATTTACCATTCTGTTTTAATTAAGCATATGAAGCTATGATTTAAGGAAGTGGAGGAAGAAAAGAAGCGGAGGTGGGGAGAAGAGGAGGAGGAATAGGGGGAAGGGGGAAAGAAGAGGAGAAGGAGGAGGAAAAGAAGAGGAGATAAATAAGATTTGGACAGCCTCTTTAAAAGAGGTTTGTTGCGATCCAGTCTGAGAAAAACAAAGATTGTAAGAATCTGGAACACTTGAATGTCAATTAAAGGAGCTTTCTTTTTTTCCCTTTATATCCTGAGTGCAAATGAATAATTTGAAGATAATATATGATCAGTCAAAGTTTTACCTTAGTCGCCATGTTTGTTTATGTTCGACGATGAAAGAAATGAACGATACTTTAAAGTATCGATAACATATATACCCGTTTGATTACTTTGAGAACACCAACTTTTTAAACTCATAAAGCAAGTTCTATTTTGTTCGTAATGGCACGATATTATATCAATAAGCTACAGGAACAAATTGTTATGAAACCATCTATTGAATTTGCATCTAATCAGTAATATAACGATCTGATATCCATTAATGATGTACTTGCACCAATCCTTTCCATGACATGCGCATCTCGACCATACAGATACTCTTACCCCACGATCTCGACCCAAAGCATTGAAACTCTTTTGCAAAAGTAGTTAGACAAGGTATCCAAACAATAATAACAGTAACAGTCGATAGTGGAAAAATAAGGCAAGAAACCTGATTTCAAAAAGAAACAATATTATTGGTTTAACAGGCATGTGCATTTCTTCTCACTTTGTGGACGGCTAGGTCTTGCATGGAAGCTTTTGTTTTATTTTTTGCATCGCTCAGAAAATTTCGATTATGTAGAAGTAAACAGAACAGGGCCTTTACGAGAACGACAGGTTTCGCCCAAAAGCATTTCTTTGGTGGGCCCTTATTGAATTCAATAAAAGTTGGTGGAACTTACACCTATATAAAGTATGCCTCTGCATTATATAAGTGATGAATTCTACTCTCTCTCTCTCTCTCTCTCTCTCTCTCTCTCTCTCAAACTTTTGTGAATAGCGTTTCAGCATTTTCCAATGCTATTCACAAAAGTTAAAAACATTTATGGCTAAGTAGTTTTCATAAATGGGACCATATGCAGCCACTGACAAACTTTCTAGCATCACTGTCTGCACTAGAGCAGAATCCTATTATAGCCCATCACTGTTTCTTTACAAGGACAGGATAGGTCTATAGTATTTACACATTCCTTTTTAATCATGATTTTGTGAGATATCTTTTCTCTTAAATTCGGGCAGGACCTCATGCATTAGGATTTTTTTTTTTCAGTTTTAGTAAGGTGGTTTTTGTTGGGTTTTTTTTTTTGTTTGTTTGTTTGTTTTTTCTTGGGGGGGGGGGTTAGAGGGGGAGGTGGCATTTTTTTTCTCTCCAATTCAACATAACAGCATCACATGTATATTTGACTACCGTGTGTATGTCAAAGATTAGATACCACCCCCCTCCCCCTTGATTTTTTTTTCTCTTCTAGATCATTCCATTACTGTCGCTAAAGCTCTTGTAATTTATTTAGCTATATATCACCTGAGCTAACTGTTGTTATCAGGTCTGTTGCTCGCCTTAATATAACTTAGCTAAATACTACAATGTTAGTATAATCTTGGAGGGCATCTGACACTCCAATCATGTCAAACATCCTGGTCCAGACAGTTCGAGTCCATGTCAGGGAAACGATAGAGCTACTAAGAGATTAGGAACTCATTTAATTATTTTCATATCTCAATCACATAGCTTTTGACACCATACCAAACAAACAAGTTTTTTTTATAGTCAAGCAACACGTTTCTGTGAAGGCATTTTTTCACCATCAATAAATTACAATGCCCCGGTCATTGATTCATTCCTTTTTTTTTTTTTTTTGTTCGAATGTCCCAATTCATAATGGCTAGTCACTGTATTAAAAATTTTCCCTCCCAAAATTCCTATTCAATGCATGTTTAACATTTCAAATCTGGATCTCTTTCACTGCATCTGCACATCAGCCTTTTCTTTGGTTTTTTTGCCCACCAAACAACCTATTGCAACTGACTTGACGTCATTCGATGTGACCTCCAACCTTTTTCGGGTCTCTCTTGGGTCAATTATTGTGAATATTATTCATAAATGTTTGTGAATAGTCACTTCGTTTTCTTTTTGTTAACTCAATCAAATTATTCATATTGGAAAATAATTAATGCAATTACATTTAGGCCTATCTTTTTCAACTCTTTCCCTGGTATTTTTTTGTTGTTGGTATGTTTTGGGGGATTTTTGTCCTTTGTAAACCCTTCCAATTTTTATCCGAAAGTCTTTTTTTTTGTATAGCCCATCTTTATCTTCTTTCTATTTCTCCTCTTAGCATGTCTCGAAGGACAAGATTCTTTGAGAATAAGTCTCCAGACTACAACACAACAGCTGCTTTTGAAAAACCAAAAGAGGAATGGCATAGCCATATTATTGCAATTGTTCAGAAAATCATACAATCTGTACCCACTCATGTGTCCCAGGATGGAGGGCTGTACGTTGGGAGCACTGGGATAGCTTACATGCTTTACTACGTTTCAAAGTATGAACCTTTAAGCCAATACAGGGAGAGTTTGCTGAAGACGGCCTCAGAAATAATTGTTAAAGACCTTAAGTATGCAGAGAAGACCAGATCAGAGGCTGAAAAGGTGTCCTTCATTCTGGGACCGGCGGGGATCTATGCTACTGCTGCCTTGATTGGACAAGCTGTTGGAAACAGTGCAATGAGTCACGAAAATATCCAGAAATACCAGTCCCTTTCAGGTCAATGTCTGAAAAAAGATTTTCTACGCTGCGGGTGCAACGAATTGTTTGTTGGCAGAGCTGGATATCTTTGTGGCTTGCTCAGCTTGGAGAAAAACCTCAATGATAAGGTATGTGTATCTACTCTATATACCAAGTGAGGGTGTATGAGAAAAATTAGAAGATAAAATGAATTAGTGAATAATTTTGAAATAAAAATCCTGTTTGAACATCTGTTTTGATTTTGATCCAGATTGGGAAATGCTTCTTTTTTTTTAAGATAATGTATTGAGTAACTTTCTTGTTTTCAGATTGTATAAGCACTTTTTTAATTTTCTTATTAGTACTTAAAGGTAAATCCTATTTCTTCCTCAGATTTTAAGTGATGAAGTTGTGAATTCCATATGCCAAAAAGTGGTTGAATCAGGAAAACAGTACACTCAGCAGCACAAGTCCTCAGCCCCACTCATGTACGCTTACTATGATACAGAATACCTGGGTAAGTCGGCCTTGTATCTGCAAGTTTTACCAATTTTTTTGTTGACATTATGAATACTACTACAGTAGAATTCCTTTAAACCGAAATTTTGGGGACCTACAAATTTATTTCGGTTTAAAGGCATTTTGGTTTAGAGCAAGTTCACTGTTTTCAGTGTTTTTCAAGAGCAGTAACTATGTCAGGCAAGTGATACAAGATGAATGGTGCGCAGCGACTCAGAGACGAGGTGGAAATGAAACGGTGTGTGTTGTTA